>VMDO01014527.1:0-44423 GCA_007922755.1 Pedetes capensis | reverse complement strand
GAACGGTTTTAATTTTGTCCTTATTTCCTTGGCTCAGAAACCTCTACCCCTTGTTAAACCTCCTTCCATCAAGTTACTTTCATGCTTATTTTATGATGAAGTCTAAAATTTATTGAGTATTTGGTAAAAACAGTATTCATATATTCTTGCCTCCACAAGTATTCTTATTAGAACATTCTTATTATATCTTTGTTAATGTCCCAGTTGAATGGTATTCTTCAGTTATTTCTTTCTCCTCATAAAAACCCTGTAAATTCGTAAAACACATACAGGTTAAGATATAAATGCTAACATGCTAAATCACAGAAATCAAATATAGCTTTACCTTAATTTGGTAATTTAGAATATATTACCACTAATAATAAATTACGCAGACTACCTCTGGCCTTAAACTTGCGATCCTCTTGCCTCTATCTCCTGAGTTTCTGGGATTACAGTGTGTACCACTTTCCCTAGCTATATAGTTTTACATGTGTATATCATTTCCTTTTGAAAAGAAGAGCTACATTTCAAAATCTTTTGTGTTTCTATTACCTGATACATAGTTTAATATATAGCAGCATTATATATTAGATGTCTATCTAATATAAACTGGGGTTTAGCTCAGTTGGTAGAGTGCCTCACTGCACTCTTTGAGGTCCTTGGTTCGATCCCCAGCACTACAAAAATGGGAGCAGGACCTGGCAATCCACACCCAAAGCAATCCTGAAACAATCAGCCATTGAAAACCATTTGAGGGTTGCTGTGAGTCACACCTGGCTCAACGGCACCTAACAACAATAATAATGTTTAAATTATTATTTTCATTATTATGTCCAAGTTTTGTTTTAACTACAGGCCATTTTCTACCCTTTCCATAACATTTATTGGAAACTATAATATTTAAGGCCCTGCAGGACATAAATGTGCATTTAACACAATTTTACTCATTAGTACATTATAATTTGGTAAGGAAATAAAATGTTCATATAAACACATCTAATATATAATGCTGCTATATATTAAACTATGTATCGGGTAATAGAAACACAAAAGATTTTGAAATGTAGCTCTTCTTTTCAAAAGGAAATAATACACACATGTAAAACTATATAGCTAGGGAAAGTGGTGCACACTGTAATCCCAGCAATTCAGGAGATAGAGGCAAGAGGATCGCAAGTTTAAGGCCAGAGGCAGTCTGCGTAATTTAGTTAAGACCCTGACTCAAAAAATAAAAAATGGACTGGGGATGCAGCTCAGCAGTAGATGTGCATGAGGCCCTAGGTTCAACTTCCCAGCACTGGGGTGGGATGCATTATTTATATAACAGTACAACTACCTGTTAACATTATTTATTTAACAGTGTAACTACCTATTAACAGGTAGTTAAGTAAAACACTGACAAATTCCAAATGAAATATAAATATCTAACCTTCTATAGCTTGGTAAACTTATGTTTCATAAGATGATTTTTGTATATTTGTATCTGTGCAGTGCCTATTTTATGTTTCCTAAATTAATCAAATAATCTATTAATCTGTTTGAGAAACATCTATAACCAGTGATTATTAGAGGGACAATACACTTCCATATTTGATTATCAGACGCAAGGAGAGATAGAAGGAGTAGGGTTTAGCTCAGTTGGTAGAGTGCTGCTCTACAGTTTCTGAGGCACTACAGTTTCCTCAGCATCACAAAATTCAGAGAAGGACCTGGCAGCCCACTGTCAAAACTATCAGCCTGTTGGAAACCCTCTGAGCAGCAAAGAAGCACTGACATAGTGCCAGGCATGTTTCGTTCTGTTGTACATAGGGTCACTATGTCATACATAGGTTCACTATGAATCAGACCCAACTAGATGGCATCTAACAACAACTATAGAAAAGATATAAAGATGAGTAAGATATAATCCTTCCCATCAACAAATGTACAATCTAGAATAAAAGCATTAAAATTAAACTTTATTACAGAAGAAAAATAGGCTGGGGTTTAGCTCAGTTGGTGGAGGGCTTGCTGTGTACTCTCTGAGGATCTGGATTCAATCACCAGCACTGCAAAAATGGGAGAAGGATGTGGCAGTCCACTCCTGAAAACAAACCTGAAAAAATAAGCCACTGAGAACCTTATGAGGCTGGGCGCAGTGGAGCATTCCTATTAATCCCAGAGACTGGGGAGGCGGAGGCAGGAGGATTCCAAGTTTGAGACCAGAGGCAGTCTGCATAATTTAGGGAGACCCTGTCTCAAAAAGAAAAAAAGGGGGGCTGAGGGCACAGCTCAGTAGTACAGCACTTGCAAAGCACGCAAGCATGAGGCTCTGGGTTCAACCTCCAGTACCTCAAAAAAAAAAAAAAAAAAAAAAAAAAAAAAAAAAAAAAAAAAAAAAAAAAAAAAAAAAAAAAAAAAAAAGGAAAGAAAATCCTTTCCAAGCCAGAAGAAAGTCTGGCTTGGATCAGATGTTATCATCATTGGCCCAGTCAAGAGAAACAGTGTGTAAAGATACATGAGGCTTTTCCCAAATTGGGTTTCCAAATTAAGAGACTTTCCTTCATGTTGGAATAACTATCAACTATTCAAATTTTCAGCATGCAGACAATGACTTAGTAAGTACAAGGCCATGATGAGTTAAGATTTTCAAAGAATGAAGAGAAAAGTAAGGATTTGGGGAGAAAAGAAGACTCAAAACCTATACTGTTAATCTACACTTGCCCTAATTGTCCTATGGACAGGCAAAGAAACTGCCAAAGCCATCTGACTTCCGGTTAACCTACAGAAAGTTAAAGGAATCAGCCTAAAATTGACTCATGTGGCAGACTCTTTGGTTAAGAAAAGCATGAAAAAACACTTCAGAATAGTATGAATATAAATACAATATCAATATAATATGAAGAATTATCTTGATTTGATTATCACACACTGGACATATACACTGAATTATCACTCTACCCCACAAAAATATATGAATAAATTTTTTTTAAATGAAATAAGTTATAGTTGTTAGGTGCCATCAAGTTGAGTCCAACTCATAGTGACCGTATGTATAGCAGAATGAAACACTCCCAAAGTCTGTGCAAGGCACATGATCTTATTTATGTTTAAGCTCATTGTTGAAAACACTGTGTCAATCCATCTAGTGAAGGATTTTCTTTTTTTTTTTTTTTTTCATTGACCTGCCACTCTCCCAAACATGATGTCCTTCTCCAGGGATTGGTCCCTCCTGACTACACGTCCAAAATATGTAAGACACAGTCTAGCCACCCTTATTCCAAGGAACACTGTGGTTGTACTTGTTCTAGGGTAGATCTACTGGTTCTTTTGGCAGTGCATGGTATATTTAATATTCATCTCCAGCACCATAATTCAAAAGCATCAATTCCTCTCCTGTCTCCCTTGTTCAAAGTCCATCTTTCACAACCATATGATGCAACTAAAAATACCACAGCATAAGCCAGGTGCACTTTTGTCTTCAATGTGATATCTTTACCTTACAATACTTTGAACATATCTTTTACCACAGCTTTTCCCAAAGTAATGTCTTTTGACTTCTTGGCTGCTGCTTCCACAGGTGCTGATTGTAGAATCAAGTAAAGCAAAATTGTGGAAAACCTCAATCTTTTCTGCATTTATTATGAAGTTGCATACCGACCCAGTTGTAAGGATTTTTGTTTTATTGATGTTGAGTCGCAATCCATACTGAACGCTACATTCTTTGATCTTCATTAGTAAATGTTTCAAATCATTTTCACTTTCAGAAAGCAGAGCTGTGTTGTCTGCATAGTGCAGGTTGTTAATGAGTCTACCTCCAATCCTGATGCCAAGTTCTTCTTCATAAAGCAGCTTCTCGGATTATTTGCTCAGCATCAAAACTTCATAAAGCAACTTCTCAGATTATTTGCTCAGCATCGAAACTGAAGAGACACTGTGAAAGGATACAGCACTAGCACACACCTTTCTTGACTTTAAACCAAGCAGTGTCTCCTTGTTCTGTTCAAATGACTACCTCATAGTCCATGCACAGATTCCTCATGATTACAATTAGATGCTCCAGTATTCCCATTCTTTGCAGTGTTATCCAGAATTTGTTATGACGCACACAGTCAAATGCTTTACATAGTAGATAAAACATACATAGACAGCTTTCTGATATTCTCTGCTTTCAGCTGGTATCCACATGACACCAGCAATAATGTCCCTGGTTCCACACCCTCTTGTGAATCTGGCTTGTTGTTCCAGCACTTCCTCATCTATATACTGCTGCAGTCACTTTTGGAGGATCTTTAGTAAAATTTTGTTTGTGAGTGATATTAATGATATTGTTCAATAGTTTCCACATTCAGCTGGATCCCCTTTCTTGGGAATAGGCACAAATATGGATCCCTTCTGGTCAGTTGGCCAGGTAGGTGTTTTCTAAATCTGTTGGATAAACATGTTAGTGCCTCCAGTGCTGCATCTGTTTGCTGAAACATCTCTATTGAAACTCTAGCAGTTCCTGTAGCCTTGTGTTTCACCAATTCCCTCAAGACAGCTTTTACTTTGTCTTTCAATACCACTGGTTCCTCATCATGTGCAACCTCTTGACATGGTTGGTCATCTACCAATTCTTTTTTGTATAATGAATCTGTGTATTCCTTCCATCTTCTTTTGATGTTTCCTGCATCATTTAGTATTTTCCTGTAGAATCTTTCACTATATAAATAAATTTTTTTAAAAAATAAAAAAGCCATTGTTGTTGTTGTTAGGTGCCCTCAAGTCGGTATCCGACTCATAGCGATCCTCTGTACAACAGGGGAAACACTATTGTCAGTGCTTCTCCGCTGTTCATAGGGTTTTCAATGGCAGATTGATTTTTGGGAAGGGGTTGCCAGGTCCTTCTCCCAAGCCTACAGCTTCTGGTGTTCCCAGGCGGTCTCCCATCCAGGTACTAACCAGGCCCGACCCTGCTTAGCTTCCGAGATCTGACGGGATCGGATACCACAAGGCTACAGCTGCAGGCAAAAAAAAAAAAAAAAAAAAAAAAAAAAAAAAAAAAAAAAAAAAAAAAAAAAAAAAAAAAAAAAAAAAAAAAAAAAAAAGCTATAGAGATTATGAAAAATACATTCTCACAACAGTTAGTACAGATATATAATTATCCACATACTTATATGCTGTAATTTATATAAGCTCAAAATTGCAGTTTGTTTTAAAAGAACTTAGTATAGACAATCAAGTTAGACCCAAGAAAAACAGTTACTGCAAAACACTGATAAAAAAAAATGTTAAGTTACATGCTAAAACAAAAATGAAAAGAGAGAAAAAAGTTAACTGTAGATGAAATTATTTCTCAAACTAGAGTAGGCAGAATACCAGAATCTATTTTCAGACTTTCAGAGAGTAAATCAAGGAAACCAGTTCACAATGTGGAAATGCTTCATACAGATTTAAGGAACACTTGATTAAAAGAAAAAGAAAGCCCAGTATGTATACATGAAGGAGTCTACCTACTGGACAGAACTGATAAGTAGTGTAGAAAAAAAGTCACAGATGTGTTTTATACTCTAGGCAGAAATCCTCTCAGCAACATGAAACTGTAACTGGCTTTTTAAAAAACAAACAGCATTAGCTGGGTGCTTTGGCATTTACCTGTAATCTCAGCAACTCTGGAGGCAGAGGCGGAGGCAGAAGGAACTCAAGTTCAAGGCCAAAGCAGTCAGTTTAATTTAGTGAGACTTTGTTTCAAAATTAAAAAAAAAAAAATTTAAATGGGCTGGGGGTGAACTCAGTGGTACAGTGCTTGCAAAAGGCAATTGTGAGGCCTTGTGTTCAACTCACCAGCACTGAAAGGAAAAAAAAAAACAAAAACCGGCATTGCAATTCTAATGAGAAGCAAGAGCCACTATGTGTGCCTCACACCAAGAAGGGTTTAAAAATAAAATGGAAAGGAAAAAAGAAAAGAATGAAGGAAGGGAGAGCAGGAAGGAATGAATTTGTCACTTCTTCCTAATCTTCCAGTTTGGCTTGCTTTGGCAAGAAGCATTTTATGGGACGTCTTTTCATGTGCATTTTCCATAGAAAGGTATTTATGCCCTCCTAACCTGAGGAAAAAGTCTGGGGTTTAGCTCAGCTGGTAGAGCACTGCTCTGCACACAGTGAGGCCCTGGTATCAATCTCCAGCACCACAAAAAATGGGAGAAGAACCTAGCAACTCACTCCCAAACACAATTCCAAAACAATTAGCCTATGCACAGCAGAAAACCCTGTGCACAGCAGAAAACCCTATGCACAAGCAGAAAAGCACTGCGATAGTCCCAGACATGGCACAGTGTCAGGGAGTATTTCATTCTATTGTACATAGGGTCTCTATGAGTTGGACCAATCTAGATGGCACCTTTCAACAACAATTACCACCTAAGGATATGCCCAGAAAAAAGCAACAGACTCATTTAAGAAGCAGAATATTCTTCTAGGCCTAGTTGGTTTGAGGTCTGGAAGAAAATAGAAAAAGATTGCCTCCTGATCCTTCGTCTGCACCCTGCCTACCACCCAAGGCTCGGGTCTTAGAGAATTCATCTAAGATCATGTAAAACTACTTCTAAAAGTAAATATTTCATTCAGACACAAGACAATAAAATCTAATTTGGAAATTCATCTCATGCAGGTTTGTTGTTGTTAGGTGCCGTCGAGTTGGTATCCGACTCATAGAGACCCTCATAGGGTTTTCAATGGCAGACTGTTTCGGGATTACCTTGGGAGTGGATTGCCAGGCCCTTCTCCCATTTTTGTGGTGCTGGGAATTGAACTCGGGACCTCAGAGACTGCAGCGCAGCGCTCTACCAACTGAGCTAAATCCCAGCCCCCTCATGCAGGTAAGCTGCCTTATACATGAGACTTCCCCATTTCCCTCATTTCAGCAGGGTTGGCCTCTGCACTCTGCAGGCAGCCTGGAGAATGAAAACAAAGGAAGGAGTTGGCTTAGTCCAAGGATTCCTTTGCCATCTCCTAGATATGTCTTGCTCCTTTTTTGGACCTATTAATCAGGAAAGAATCAGTAGACTGCCAACCCCTGCTGAAGACACATAGGTGCCCCCAATAGAAGACATGTTTACTGTGTTGACACCACTTTTAACAACTCAAACATCTGGAAAACAACATTTCACAAGGACCATCAGAATTTCACTGAGAAGCAATAATGCGCATGCTGTGTACTGTGCATGAGGAGCACACCAGAAGTAGCAAAGTGGTGTCCCTTAGTAGGTGCCACAAGAACTCAGTACTTCCCTTTCTGGCAAAGACTTTTGTACCTCAGAGGAGTAAAAACTCAGAGGTTTTTACCTCCAGGTAAAAACCCCTAGAGTACACCAAGACTTCAGTGAATTCCATTACAGTTATAGGAAATAAGCCTCATTTAAATCTTGGCCCCTCCAATTTTCTATTTCTAGCCTATTCATGCCAACCTAATTTTAAGAATATATGATATTTGCTTTCTAATCACAAAAGTATATATAAGTTAAATAACCATGACAAGGGCATATTTACTGTACTTTTTCTTGACCATTTAAATTACAGTGATATTACTTTCCTACTTGAGTTTTTTATACTTCCTTCAACCTCAAATTTATCTTTCTCTACACCCCATCATACATACCACTAATACCATAAAACCAGTGGAAAAGGTATCTTTAAGATAAGTGTGGCAGCTATTTATCTATTCTTTCTACTGTTCTCATAATGATTATGTATTCATCAAATCCAGGAAGAAAGAGTCATTAGGTACCAGTAGTTAAAACATCTTTATACATGGTTCCCACATTTCCTTCTCCCATCATGCATGTCATCCACATTCTCACTAACTAGGGCTTTTAATATCTCCCTTGGGTCTTCAAGTGTGGTCTTATTATATACTTGCCATTTATTTTCTGGATTTAGGTTCACAAAGCAGTGCTCAACTCTCCCATGTCCACCAGGCCTGATACTATAGCACTGCCCCATTATTCTTCAAGTCAGATACTCTCATACATTTGAACTCTTATTTTTATTGATAGAATTCTATTTCTGAGGAGGAAAAAAAAAAACACCTTGCAAACTGGGAAGCAAGATACACAAGGCTTCCATGGGCATTATTTTTCAAATATTATCAAAAGAGAAAGGCTAGAAAGCTATCCAAAAGAGGGTAAGTGTACATGCAAACACCAAGTAATGATACTATAGATAGAATGAAGCCTATAATTTCATGTAAAAGGAGTGCCTTCTGAGGAGCAGCTCATGTGAAGACAGTCAAATTCCCCTCAAGAGTTTTTCTTAATAAGCCTACTTAAGGTAAAAGGCACTGTACTCTACCAAGACACCTATGAATTCTTTTAGAGTTATGAGAAATAAGCCTGAAATTCAAATAGTGTGACAATAACTGTTAGGGTACCCCAACTAAGTAGACACACACACACATACATATTCTAAGATAAAACTGATGAGAAACACATAAAAATGTTAATAAATGCCATAATTTCTCAAGAGTTGAATTTTGAATATTTACTTCCTAAAATTGTCATTCCAATATTTCCTAGTTAATCTAATCTGTCTTATCTTTATGATGAGAAAATGCTTTATCTAAATAAATGTAAGCCATAACAAATGGTAAGGAATTTCCCTAAGCATTACCACCTCTAACTTACCAAACTAGTTGAGTACAGCCATGGAAATAACAGATCTAGCCAAAAGAAGCAGTCGTCAGACTTAAGCGCCTAATAAGTAGAATTTGGAATGAATCCTGAAGATTAACATTACTCTAGTCTATTTGAGCAGAAAAGCAAGTCTAAGCTTTCCTTAGTATATGCCATGTTTTCATAATCAGAAGGATTTGGCTTTTGTTCTAGTGGAGTTTAGCTGCTAAAAGCTGGATTTGGCAACTAGTTGACAACTATAATGGATCTGACTATGGCCATACTCCTTTGGTTACTCCAACAGAAGAGATGGTACATTAAAGTGAATGGAGCTTTGGAATATAACTGATACTTTAGAATATAATTCTATTTTATTCATTCATCTTCTATTTACTGAGTGCCTTCCTATTCAGTGTCTATGCCAAACATTTTTGACTTTGAGTATACAAAAGAAGACAATGGAGACAATCTGACAATGTCTCTTTCCTTGTGTTGTTAGGTGCCATCGAGTCAGGTTCAACTCATATCAACCCTATGTACAACAGAACAAAAGAGGCAGTATTATCAGACAGTGCTGCTCTGCTATCCATATGGTTTTCAATGGCTGATTGTATTGTGAGTGGACTATCAGCTCCTTCTCCCAATTTTATGGTGCTGGAGATCAAACTGAGGACCTCAGAGCACTTTCAGCAAGTACTCTACCAACTAAGCTAAACCCCAACTCGTTCTTCCCTCATAAATCTTACACTTTATTAGGAGATGTAGACAACAAAGATATAAAGAAAAAAAAAAAGGATATTACATTCAGCAAGAATAGTCTGTGAAGTCTGAGAAGCTGATATTTAAACAGACTAAAAGAAGTGAAAGAGCAAATCATGTGGGCATCTAAATGAAGAACATGCCAGACAAAAGGAATATCAAGTGCTAAGACTGAGATGGTGTCCTTAAAGCATGAATAATAGAATGCCTGAAGAATCATGAATAAAGACACAGTAATTAGATAGACCAGAGCCATAATATAATGTCTTCAGGATATAGTAAGGATACTGGATTTTACTGTGACAGAAAGTAACCAGAGGGTTTTATAGAGGGTAATAGCACAGTAACATCATAAATGGACCATTCCTGCCATATGTGAACCACAGGTAAATGGAGCAAGATTAGTTGCAAGGGGTTAAAGGATAACATAAGAATCCAGGATATAGATAATGATGGCTTGGAGGAAGGTGGTGATAGTGGAAACAGAGGAGTGATCATATTCAAAATAAACTTCTCAAGTTGTAGAACCAATTTTGCTGACAGGAAGTGTGAAACAAAGAGTGACAATAGGAATGATGATAAAATTTTGGACCTAAACAACTGCATGCAACCATTTACTTGTAGTGGAACATTACGGGAAAAAGAGTTAGCAGAGATAAACAAGAATTTAAGTTTAGGTATGTTAGATTTAGGTAGATAGCTATATATCTACCTAAGGGGTAGTGGAACATTATGGGAAAAAGAGTTAGCAGAGATAAACAAGAATTTAAGTTTAGGTATGTTAGATTTAGGTAGATAGCTATATATCTACCTAAGGGAAAGATTCAGGCCAGGTATAGAACCAAGGGACTCTTCAGTTAGCGATGGTAATTAAAAGATTACAGTAATGAGTTAACATAGAGGACAGTCCAGGGACAGAGTCCTGGAACTTCAACATTTAGAGGTTAGAATGAAGAAGGGAATCAAGCAGAGAGGCCTAGTAGGGAAAAGCAATTATATAAATGGAAAATTAGGAGAAATGTCTCATAAAACTCAACTGAACAAAGTACCTAAGGGAATGCACTATTAACAACACCATTGTCTAAAGTTTCGATGTCTTGCCTCTGATGTACATCCTTTTGAAATCTACAAAGTAGACAAGGGAATATCATGCCATCCCATTATTGGTTAGGCTGTTTAGCCCTTAGCCCACTCTTACTTCTTCCCCATTTCTTCTATCCAGCACCATTAGGGAAAAACAGTAGATTCAGTAAAAGCTAAAGAGACTACAAATTTTCAGGGTAATATATAATGAAACCCCACCTTGTCTGTCAGTCTGTGTTGTACTCTGGGCTTGCATGTTGCTGTGATTCTGAAAGCTATGCCACTGGTACTTCAGATACCAGCACAGCTGTTGCAAAAGACCTCTTTAAATTGCTGAAAAGTAAAGATATCACATTAAAGACAAAGGTGCACCTGACTCATGCCATGGTATTTTCAGTCACATCATATGCTTATGAAAGCTGGATAAAAGAACTGCTGCTTTTCAATTACGGTGCTAGAGACAAATAGTGTATAAAACATGGACAGCCAGAGGAACCAACAGATTCATTCTAAGAGAAGTACAAGCAGAGTGCTCCTAGGAATCAAGGATAGCTACACTATGTCTTACATATTTTGGACATGTTAGGAGGCACCAATCCCTAAAAAAGGACATCATGTTTGAAAGAGTGGCAGGTCAGGAAAAAAAAAAAAAAGGAAGATCCTCAACTAGATGGATTGACACATTGTCTACAACAATGGGCTTAAACATAACAAAGATCATAATAAAGATTGTGTGCATAGCATAGCATCAGGAAGTCTTTCATTCTGTTGTACATAAGGTCACTAAGAGTCGGACCAGACCCGACTGCATCTAACAAAAACAACAAATATCCTGAAAGCCAAGGTTGGCTGTTAGCACTGTAAAGTCAAAATCAATCGCAGGCATGCTATTGTGGTGCAGTGAACAGAAACGAGTCTAAGATATAAGTAGGTTTCTTTTGTTCCAGCTCTGCACAATGGACATCTTATGTACAAATTTATTTTTGTACTCTTTCACCCTATTCTGTATTTTTATTTTATTTTTATTCAGTATTTATGTATTTTTAGCTATGGCTGGGCATCCTTCAGGAGAGGCAAATCCTAATAACTATAGTTGAGTATAATCCACAGATTCCAAAATACAACCTACCTACACATCAAAGTCAAAGGAA
The DNA here is from genome assembly GCA_007922755.1 of Pedetes capensis. Taxonomy (NCBI): domain Eukaryota; kingdom Metazoa; phylum Chordata; class Mammalia; order Rodentia; family Pedetidae; genus Pedetes; species Pedetes capensis. Next base: position 32,821 of record VMDO01014527.1, on the reverse strand, counting down.
AAGAGATCACTTTTTCCCCAGAGGAGTCAAGGACTCTTTCTTCCTAAATACAATAGCCTGTGAGTACTTGTAATTTTGGGCTGGGATTTAGCTCAGTTGGTGGAGCACTGATCTATAGTCTCTGAGGGCCCAGGTTTGATTCCCAGCACCACAAAAATGGGAGAAGGACATGGCAATCCACTCCAGAGGCAATCCCAAAACAATGAGCCATTGAAAACCCTATGAGAGTTGCTATGAGTCTGACACAACTGGATGGCATCTAACAACAACAACAACTTCTAATTTTGATATAAACTGCAGGGACTATCAGTATTGTAAAAAAAAAAAAAAAAAAAAACAAAAGAAAGAAAGCAGTATTGTGCTGGCTGTTTATTAGACTTCATTGATATTTCTGATAAAACTAAGACAAGTCCATCAGAAACATCACACATTAGTATATGTAGACACTGTTATGTACCTTTATTTCCATTAGCCATGATGGAATTTACAACACATTTAACAGGAGGTGTTTATCAGGTTGGCCATGACAGACATTGAAGAACATGGGAGCATGCACTCCTTGCATAAGTTACCGTAAGGACTTGCCATCAATTTATATGGAAGGTAGAGACTAGATCACTTGAAAAAGCAATCTACTCAATGGTTCTTTCACTGCAAACTTTCCTCCTCACATAAACTTCCATAATCAGAAAAAAATTACTCCTTTTATGCAGATAAAAACCAAAGTAGCACCCTAGCACCCATGTCTCTGGAAAATAAGAACTAGAATGGATCATTGTATTCCCAAAGCTACTATTTGGTAGATTTTTATTGTAGAAATAAGTTTTCATACACAAATAAGGTTGGAGGATGTCTATACAATTAAATAGGTTTCTTGGGTTAAGGTCTTCTTAAACCTTTACTATGATAAAAGTACAATGAGAATCTCTGAGAAGAATATATACTACAATGTTTTCCAAACTTGCTTGGCGATAAAAATCCTTTTACAGGATTCCCTGGAAAATATTTTTAAAATGATAACAAAAGTTATCTCCATAATACTAGCCAGTTGGGATTCTCTCTACTGATTTTCCATAGCCGTTTGTTCATATTTTATTGCTTAACTGTTCATGTTATAAAATATACACCTAAAGCCAGGCACTGTGGCACATACCTGTAATTTAAGTAACTTAGGAGGTTGAGGCAGGAGGATAATGAATTTGAGGCCAAAGGCAGCCTATACAACTTAGCAAGACCCTGTCTCAAGATAAAAATAAAAATTACTTAATTTTATTAACTATCCATTTGCACAAGTCTGTGAACTCTATGAGAGCAAAAATGCCTCCTTCATTGTGCTATTCTCTGTCTGGATCCAGAGTAAGGCAAGGGAAAAAAGCATCAAATAAATGTTGAATAAATGTATTCAAGCTTGAATAAATGAATGAATGATTAGATTAATAAAGGAGTTTTGTTAATGTGGCACATCCTTTTGTTTTCAGAATGACAAGGACTTGGCCAATCAGGACTCACTGCTGTGGCAGCTGTAACATGGATGAGGGAATGTGAGGAAATTTCAAAACACTGGCATTTTCTAGGGCTTATGCCTGGACACCCCCATGTGTCAGCTTGTCATGAATGTGAGGGCTTCCATGTTGCTGTGATGCTAAAGGCTATGGCACTGGTATATCAGATACCAGCAGGACCACTCATTGTGGACAGGTTTCAGCTGAGCTTCCAGAGTAAGACAGACTATGCAGAAGGACCCACAGCCTACTCCCAAAACAATTAGCCACTTAAAATCCTATGAATAGCAGAGAACCACTGTCAAACACAGTGACAGAAAATGAGCACCCCAGACTGGAAGGCATTCAAGAAACAACTAGGGAAGAGTTTCTTCCTTAAAGTAGAGATGACCTTAATGAAGGGAAAGAAGTAAAACCCCAGGACCTCCTTTTGCTCATGTGGCAGGACTCAAAATGAGAAGAAGCACACTAGCTTCAACATTGGACTCAAACATAAAAAGATCATGTGCATGGCACAGTGCTGGGTAATGTTTCTTTCTGTTTTACACAGTGTCACTATGATTTGGATTGGACTTGATGGTACTCAACAACAACAAACACATACCTGAATAAGAAGAAATCTGAGCAAGAACCTGTGGATAAAGTCAAACGTATGGTATTTACAAAAATGAATGGCAAAGTAGAAGACATGCAACCTTACAACACATGCCTGTAATCTCTACCCTTGGGATGTGGAGGCAGGAGGATCACAAGCTGGAGGCCAGCCTGGGATACAGAGCAAGATTATGTCTTAAAAAAAAAATCACACTTCCCTATTCTCTATAAAATGAAGGAATCAAAGAATATTTAGCTAAAAATGTGTTGTTGTTGTTAGGTGCTGTCAAGTCAGTGTCCTACATAGCGACCCTATGTACAACACACAAAACAGTATTATTAGTGCTTCTCTACTATTCATAGGGTTTTCAATTGCTAATTGTTTTTTGGGGGTTGGGGGGTGTTAACTGCCAGGTCCTTCTCCCAAGCCTACAGCACCCGCTGTTACCAGCTGGTCTCCCATCCAAATACTAACCAGGCCCAACCCTGCTTAGCTTCAGAGATCTGATGGGATCAGATGCCACAGTGGTACAATTGTAGGCAGTTAAAAATGTAGGAAAGAATTATTATGGAGATATTAAGGAACTAATTTTTTTGGACCTTCTACTTCTCATTTTTAATGTATACTTATTGACTTTCTTAAGTTTATGCTGCTGTGCTGTTAGATGCTGTCAAGTCAAGTCTGACTCATAGCAATCCTATGTGCAACAGAACGAAAGAGGCACTACATGTAACAATGCTTCTCTGCTAACCACATGGTTTTCAATGTCTATTGTTTCGGGAGTGGACTACTGGGTCCTTCTCACATTTTTGCAGTACTGGGGATCAAACCTAGGGCCTCAGAGCATGCAGAACAAGTACTCTACCAATTGAGCTAAACTCCAGCCCATTCTTAAGTTTATATACACACGTATATGAGATGTGATTTAAAAAAAACTGAATGTTTAAATTAAGCAAGTAGTATTACAGTAAAAGACATATTGCCACTAATCACCCTCAAAATACTCCCCCTGGCTTCAAACACATCCCATCATTCTTGCCACTTTTTGAAGCAGTTCTGGAAGTCTTCTTTCATGAATGTCTTTAGCTTCATCCACTATCATGACAATGCTCCATATCACACATCATTTCAGGTACAGCAATTTCTGTAAATAAAAACATTATGGTGTGTCCTCATCCACTTTATTCACCAGATCTTGCACATAGTGAGAAGTGCACTCACTCTTCCCAGAAGCCAAAATGAACATGAACGCTAAGTTTTGAACTCATCCACATTGTGGAGATAACCACAACAGCATAACCAAAGACACTTGTGAAAGAGGATTTCGAGAACTGCTTCACAATGTAAGAATAATGGGATAAATATTCAAATCCAGAAGGAGTATTCTGAGAGAAATTAATGGCTATATGTCTTTAATATTCACCAAGCCAGGCATGGTGGCACAGGTCTATATAATCCCAGCACTTGGGAGGCTGAGAGAAAATGGTCACTGTGAGAGTTTGATGATAGCTTCAGTTCCAAACTAGCCTCAGCTACAGAGTGAGACTCTGTTTCAAAAGAAAAAAGAAAAAACAAAAGAAAAAAAGTAAACATTACCATATCTTTTAATCATGTTTCGTGTGTGTTTATATAATTTAGATAAGTTGTTGTTGTTGTTGTTGTTAGGTGCCGTCGAGTAGGTATCCGACTCATAGCGACCCTCTGTACAACAGGGGAAACACTATTGTCAGTGTTTCTCTGCTGCTCATAGGGTTTTCAATGGCAGATTGATTTTTGGGAGGGGATTGGCAGGTCCTTCTCCCAAGCCTACAGCTTCTGGTGTTCCCAGGCGGTCTCCCATCCAGGTACTAACCAGGCCTGACCCTGCTTAGCTTCCGAGATCTGACGGGATTGGATGCCACAGGGCTACCGCTGCAGGCAATTTAGATATATGATTTTATACACACACACACACACACACACACATATTTACATACACCTTTTAAGTTCCCCAAATTTTATAAATTTCAAACTGCACAAAACTCTGGTCTCCTGAGGAAGAAATCATTAATTAAAAAATCACTTAGTTAGAAAATGATTAAAATTCAGCTGAAAGTCAGGGCTAGTTGCTCTTAGAGAGTTCTTTTGCGTGTGTGTGTGTGTGTGTGTGTGTGTGTGTGTGTGTGTCTTTTGTTTTATTTTTTTGGATTTTGTATTACTGTTACTTTTCTCATGTAAACCTCAGTGAAATGAACTTCATGTCCTTTTGATAACAAATACATTTAGAGGACAGAGGAAAAAAAATCAATGAGGCCTCTAGAGAAGGTGCTATTATTAAATACTCAAAGAAGAGTCTAGATTTACTTGAAGATAAACTATTCCCACTTCAAAAATTTGCCTAGATTTGTACCACTGGCCTCCTACTACAGGTCTGGCTAAAAAGAATTATTTATTCAGTGTATATGATTATGAACTTTTATTTTGTCCTTACCCTTGCATTTTTATAAATCTGACTATGGTTTCATAATCAGCAGGCCCATGAGACTTTCTGATAGGAAAAAGAAAATTCTACAGTATACTTTTTGTTTATGGAAATACCCATCTCAAAGGTACCAACCTACTTTTATTTCTGGATGCTTCTTATTATTGTGGTGGTTGTGCTATTGGTAAATGTACCCAAAGGCCATTTCATGACTTACATACCAAATAAATGTAATAAATAATTAAAGATAGCATTATGCATTCTAAGTCTACTGGATTGTTTCCTAAAACAACACCAGTAATGCAGCATGGTTACAACAGGCAGATAGGCAAACCAACCACACTTGAGAGTTACTAATTTTCTGGAAGATTCACAATTGCCCAGCTATTCAAGCTAGTGGGAAAAAATTTTCCTCTAGGGACTATCTTCCTGTTTCATTTTGTATCATTCAAGCACTCACCAAAAAAAGGGAAAAAAAAAAGATTTAAAAAATAGTAAATGCACAAGGTCCTATAATAAGAGTAAGCCTAAACACACCTAGTACATGGTTTGGGGCAATCAAATATTGTACTTTTTGCCAATAGCTAGCAACAGGCACCCTTTGCTTTTATTAATGCAGTTCAGCTGATATGAGCAGACAAAATTGAAAGAGAAAGAGAATGTGGTTTATCATCTGTAGCCAAATTTCAATTTTCTCTTTCCAGTACAGTTGAATGCATTTTCTTGCAACCCAAAGACAGAAGATCTTGATTACTGTTACAAGAATAATCTCGGCCTTTGTGTGAAGAAGATAGGGAAAATAAATAGTCTTTCTGGATGATGTGTCAGCTTGTGAACTTACAAAACAAGATATATTCTTGGAGGTAGGGAAATTAAATTAAAGTGAAATGGTAGGCCCATTAAAATGACAATTTAAGGCTTATTGTGTAGTGCATGGCTGGCTTCCCAATTGCCCTCCATTTTAGCCTCACCCCAGGGGCAAAGACAACTGAACCAGAAACAAACAGGGTCATGACAGGGGTAACTGTCTGGGAATACAGGTCACTCAGGCTGTGGGGCCTGTCATGAACTGCTTGCTCCTCTACAAAATTAAGGTTCTGATTCCCTTCTCCCCAGCTACCAGCCTTGTTCCAGGTCTGAATACAAAAAAAGAAGTTGACATCTCTTGGGATTTCTGCTCATTTTTATACATTTAAAAAAGATCACCTTAGTTGGATACTTTCTTTCTGTATCAATAGAATGCTAAGCATGTGCCCTTAAACACTGTATTTCTGAATCACCTTTACTTTATTCCCATTCAACAGACCACGTTTGGTTTTTTGCTAAGAAATAGTAGTTCAGTGCACCTAGTAGAATCAGAAGACACTAATTTAGGAACCAGTCCATTACTGTCGCCTTCCAGTATTATGTCTGGTATATCCCCCAGGATAATCCCTACAGCTGCCAACACAGCATAGGCTCTGTGATCGTCACTCTCACTTCCATCCCTCTTTCCTCTCTACTGTTCAAATTAAGCAGCCCATTCCCTATTTATCTGACAAATTAGTCTGCACAAAATGGGTGACAATGTTTAAAATGTATATTTACATGGAAACATAGGTTCAGATCTCACCAGTGTCTACTCACATCCTCCCTGAGAATACTGTAAACTATAGTAGTGAGGATTTCTCTGACCTCATTCTCTTTTACTTCACATAAAAATTTGATATATTGCTAACCACATTATTTTAAATCACTATTTCTTCAGCTTTCTTAACTATACTGGTATGTTCTCAGACCACTACCTCTGTTTCTCCTCTTAACTTTCTGTGGACTTCCTCTAAAATCTACCCTTTGGTCTTTAACTAGAAGGCCTTACTCACTCTCATGCCTACTATCATCATTAGATTGGTGAACTCTAAACCTTTACCTCCTGCCTAGCATTACAGCATCGTATGTCCAACATCTAGAGGACTATTGCTCCAGAATACAGTCATTATTTAGCAAAGTCCAAATATGCATAAAAGATTAAATTGCCCCTTTCCCCTCCAAATTTATATTTTTTCCTCCAAATCCTAAAGTTACTTCTGAATTACCTCTTTATTTCCACTCATAATTTAAGTCTATTAAGAAATCGTTAATCTTTTTTTTTTTAATTCTCTGTTCCAAAAGCCAAAATTACATTAACTGTTCTCATATTTATTGCTTATATCATTCCAGTGTTTCCCTTACCGGTCTTCCTGACTCAAATCTCCCTGCATTCAATTTACCATTGGCCACTTTTCCTAAAAATGTTGTTTTTCACTTTTACTTTCTTGTTAAAAACTGTGTTGATCTCAAATTGCTGGAAGCAATTGGTTTCAGTTACTTTATCTATTGATACACTCATTGCTGTCAGCATATATCCTTCTGTTCCCCTAATCACAGAATTAATCAATGAATCAGAGTATTATAAGCCTACTATATCCAAACTTGTGAAGGAAGATAAGATTATCACATCACATCATATTCACCACTTCGCTGAATAATTCCACTATGTTGTTGTTAGGTGGCAATGATTCATGTCCTATTCACAGCCACCCCCATCGGGTTTTCAATGGCTGATTGTTTCAGGATTGTGTTGGGAGTGGATTGCCACATCCTTCTGTTTTTGTGATGCTGGGAATCAAACCTGGGACTTTAGAGACTGCAGAGCAGTGTTCTACCAACTGAGCTAAATGCAGCCCGATTCCACTATAAATGTGGAAAAAAATAAAGGTGTTCAAGAGAATGGTTCATATTAGTTTCCATATGTGATAGCGGTCTTCATTCTTTCCTTCCTCTACAAAACAAGGTCCAACATGTGCCTTTTTCCTCCACTAGATATTATCAATTTCTCCAACATGCCTGTATTGATCCTTCTTCTCTTTCAACTATGTTGTTGTTGTTGTTAGGAGCCATGGAGTCAGTGTCTGACCCATAGCAACCCTATGTACAGTAGATAAAACACTACTATCAGTGCCTCTCTGCTATTCCCAGGGTTTTCAATGGCTGATTTTTTTTTTTTAATTTTATTTATTTATTTAATTTTTTGCAGTACTGGGGGTTGAACCCAGGGCCTCGAGCCTGCATGTTCTGCAAGTGCTGGACCACTGAGCTGCGCCCCCAGCCCATTTTTTTTTTTTTTTACTTTTTGAGACAGGGTCTCCCTAAGTTACACAGACTGCCTCTTGTCTCGAACTTGCAATCCCCCCGCCTCCGCTTCCCAAGCTGCTGGAACTATAGGCAAGCGACACCTCGCCAGGTGATTTTTTTTTTTTGTGAAGGGGGAGTGGGCTTCTGGGTCCTTCTTCAAAGCCAAAGTACCTGGTGTTCCCAGGCAGTCTCCCATCCAAGTACTATCCAGGTCCAATCCTGCTTAGCTTCCAAGATCTGATGAGATCAGACTCCACAGTGGTATGACTGCAGGCTCAACTACTATAGTTTCACAATATCCGATACTATATTCAATAACAAGCTAAATTTTATAGTCTTTATTTTTAAAAGATCATAGTATCAAAGAGAAAATAAAAAGAACTTGAAACTGTAACTAGAATCTAAAATATGAGTTAAGAAAGACAAGTATATAGATTATTTCCTCACTACAGGGTTTAGCTACTAGAAAGAATAAATTAAGTCTCAATGCCTTAGTGGACATAAAATCCATTTGATAAAGCTATGGCAAGAATGGCATTTAAGGTAGGCTCAACAACCGGTTTTGTATTCGTATGTACATGTGTATGTATGTATAGGTATCTGTGCGGGAGGTGCTCTTTTTACCAATAAGGGAAAAATAGTAAGTTGGAGCTAAATACTAGCCTTTCATGAGAAAGTATAGGCACTCCTCTGTAGGTCTCAAGGTTTTTGATAGATACTATCCAATGTAAATTTCAGCCAGAAATTCATTCCATAAATGAAATAAATTCACAGTAACTTCCATTTTAATCAATCTTTCTGCAACACTGACTAAACATTTTTCAAATCTTCAAACAGTAAGTAAAATTACTATTATCATAGTATCTATGGACTACCTGCTACACCCCAGGAAAAGTATAAACAAATAACTTTACCCACAGATTTCTGAGTTCCTAAAAAGGCCCTAGCCACCTGTGACATGCAAATGTACTCATTACACAGTTAAAGAATGCTTTCTTTTATTTCTCCTGGAAACATCTTCATGTACTATGGGGATTAAATCTGCAGCCAATTGTTACCCTAACTACAAAGCTAATTGCTCTGATCCAATATTAAACCTAGCTTTCCCAAATTGAAAAGATTACAGAATGGGATAGCTACCCAGACACTAGCTCAAAGTACTAGAGAGATAATTCCTATTTACATTTTAAGGAGCAATAAGACTCAGGACAAGGAGACATCTCTAGTTCTGAGACACAAAGGGCCATGTGACTCCCAGACAGACAGACACTGAAGTATTGTTAACAATCAGTTAAAAATCAGCCATGAAGAATCTTTCCAAGGGTCACCAAATGAGATCACATAGAGGCGCACATGCTCTATATCCATACCCAGCAAGGAATGCTAAGAAAACCTGTTCTGCCTAGCCCCACCTTAAAGTTATCTGGACTTCCCTGACAAACAATAAGCAACTATCTATAAAACACCCACCTTCAAACATTAGGCTCCTGACTCACCCTTGAGCAGCTCACTCTGTGGTCTACACACATCTCTCTTCTTTTTCTCTTAATAAACTCGCTTCTTCCTACTTTACAAACTGACTCTTGACTTACTTTTGGCATCACTCCTTGTTAAATTCTTCTTAACAAGGAATAAGAGTCAAGGGTAATTTTCCTGCAACAATGAGGGCATATCATGGGATTTCTTGGCCTCCATAATAGCATGAGACAATTATCATAATAAATTTCCTCTTATGTCTATTTCTATCCTATTGGTTCTATTTCTCTGGAGAATCTGAATAATACATGTATGAACAATGGATTTTCTAGTACTGAATCCAAAATTAGACTTTCCCATTCAGTCACAGCAATAAAGTATGGGCACTGTCCTCCTTCTACCTTCGTGAAATTGGAAAGTAAAGCAACCTCCCAAGGACAACTGAACCAAAGAACAAGAGAAGAAGTAGGTGCCAACTGTTTCCTCTAAATTCAAAAATCATATAACTTTCTTAACTAGTCGGATGAAAATTATGTCAAGAGGTCAAATGTGTTAAAGACAATGGATTTTCCACATAAAAGGAAACATCAAAAGTAGGGAGAAAGTATTTTACAATCCTTTCCATATACCAGTATTTCCTAGCACTTTGTTCTCTTAAACCACCAGGCTTAATCATTAAGCTAATACTCAGCCATGCGAGAAGGATATGGCAATCCACTCCCAAGGCAATCCCAAAACAATTAGCCACTGAAAACTCTAGAAGGGTCGCTATGAGTTAGACATGACTCCATGGCACCCAACAACAACAACAACAATACTCAGCCAGAAAAGCAACTCTCCCCCAGAAAAGGAAATCAACAGCTTCAAGTCTGCATCTACCTTTATAAGCACCTGCCTTACAATGACTTCAGACAGCATTCTGAGACCACAGTTGGCAGTTAAGTTTTTTGAGCCCAAAATCACCAAAGGTCAAAACATTACCTTAATTAAACTAAAGTTGCAGTTAGTCTATATCTAAGGCGGAAAATGAACTCCCATTTCTATTTCTAGTCCAAATTATGACTAGTATATTATCCAGCATAACCTATAAGAGGTCTTGCAATGACATCAAGTAACTTGAGAAATGCCAAGAATAAAATTCAAACTTTGTAGATATGCCAAAGAAAATAAGTCTCTTAAACCATTAAATTCCCAAAGAACTATTAAATAAAATAAATAAGTCTCTTAAACTATTAAATTCCCAAAGGCCGGGTGCAATGGCATATGCTTGTAATCCCAATGACTGCAGGGTGGAGGCAGAAGGATCCCAAGTTTGAGCCCACAGGCAGCCTGCATAACTTGGCAAGACTCTCTCCCAAGATAAAAAATTTAAAGGAAGGGTGGGGGTACAGCTCAGCAGTAGAGCATTTGCAAAGTATGTAAAAGGCCCTGGGTTCAACCCTCAAGTACTGCAAAAATAAATAAATAAATTTCTAAAGAGAAATTAAAGTCCAAAGCCTAAGTTATCATTAAAGTTCAAATAGAAAAAGAATCATTAAAATTCAAAGGGATTAAAATCCATAGCCAAATTCTTACGCACTTGTAAGTTATACCTGGAAGATGTTAAAATCAGAACGCTTCAGTGAAAATCCAAAAGACAACCTGACAAATTTCCTCCTCTGCTTTCTCTCAGTCAAGGACATTCTCAGTGCCTGGAATGGGTATAGTTCCTTTAGGGATTCAAAAATTGTATTATTTCAAAGACAAATTTTTACTAACTACATTTTGTAGAGTCCAAAGAACAGTCACTTACAAAAAGATGAATCAAACCTGTATCATATCTATGACCCCTGATAAAACAAAAATAAATGAAAATGTAAGTGTAAAGAAAAAAGCCCTTGACACTATTAAGGTGCTAAAAAAAAAGCAAACTCCTTTATAAATCTGAAATTAGAAAGAAATTCCAATATGACTCAAAATCTAGAACCTCAAAAGGATAATACTGACATTTTTTTCTACACTTAAAAAAATAAGCAGGGTCAGAAGATAAATGACATACTTGGGGGAAAAAAATATTTGAAATTCAAGTCACAAGCAAAACGTCCATCTCCTTCATATAGAGAAAAGTTAGAAGGCAATTGGAAAAAGAAAAAAATACTAAAGCACCTTTAAAAATGGCCAAAAAACAGGAAAGTAATTTCACAGAAAAAAAAAAACTTAAATGGCCTTTAAATGGTAAGATATTCAATTATTCACATCTTATTAAGTAATAAATACAAATTAAAACTCCAAGATATTTTTCATTTATCAAATTGTCAAAAACCCAAACATTCCATAGTAATCTGTTGATGAATCTATGAAGACTCAGAACTCTTACACTCTAAGCAGAATGCAAGGCTCTAAAACACAAGGAAGAATTTCACAACATATAAGCAACACAATAGCTGGGTTTTAGCTCAGATGGTAGAATGCTGCTCCGCAGTCTCTGAGGACCCAGGCTCAATCCTCAGCACTGCTATAATGGGAGAAGGATGTGGCAATCCACTCAAGAAGCAATCCTGAAACAGCCAATGAAAACCCTATGAGGGTCACTATGAGTCGGACCCAACCTAACAATCACCTAACAACAACACATACACATTTATCTTTTGATTCAACGTCTATTTCCAGTAATTTCTACTACAGATGTACCTGTCACAAGTAATAAGTTTACTACCACATCATTTATAAGTGCCAAAGAATGGAAAACATTGTGTCCATTAACAGGGCACTGTTTAAATAATCACATATTAATGCTACAATGCTCTAAACAAAGGATGAAAAGCTCTCTACATACTAGTACAGAAATGTTTCAAAATATGCAGGTAACAGAAAAAAAGTGCAGAGCAGTGTAAAAGGTTGCTTTCTTTTGTAGACAAAAAGAAAAGTTAGGAGTGCATATTCATATTTCTATGTAAAAACAGAAGGTACATACCTAAGACCAGAACCTCCTAAACAGTTTATCTACATAGTTCTGGCTCTGGAGCTGGACTTCTTGGATCTATTTCTGCCACTTGCACATTAAAATCTTTGTAAATCTATCTTTAAAATAAGAATTATAGGAATTTTTACCTCAGAGGGTTGACATATAATATGTTAACACTTGCAAAATAATGTTCCTACGACAGCACTAGACACCTAATAAATGTTACAGAAAGTTTTCTTTTTTAAGCAAATCTGTAGGGGGCAGGAAGAGAAATGAAGATAAGTAAGATTTATCAATGTATGCTTTTTTATATTACTTCAGGTTTTGAACTATATATGTTCAAAAACAATAATAAAAGAATTCGTAGGCTTAACAAAATGAGCTGTATGTTCATGGCATTTAAATATAAGCCATCCCTAGATCCTAGACCAATTATCCCAAAGATCACTGTGTTCTTAGACACCAGAATGGAATGACATCTAAGGGAAGAGGAGGACATGGAAACATTCTTGGTTTCAGCCTCACCAGGATGCTTGTCAGTTTATGTGAGTAGCACACAATCCAGAAACACTATCAACACATTAATTCTGACACAATGGTTTCATCATAACTAGGAGGAAAATGAATTTATCATACTATCACTAGTATGAATGAAATTTGAGATATCTCTACCTTTCCAAAATGTTTAAAAGCTTATAATCAAGATCACCAGATTTTACTGAAAGTATATTTTCTTCCTCTACAGTATGTTTTGAAAACTTCGATTCCCTCTTGGAGCACCCAGTTTCTGGCATTCTGATGCTGCTGGACTTAGACCACCTTACAGAAGAGAGCCTACTATCTCCAATAAACGGATATGTTCAGTCCTATACCACAGTAACTCTTTCCATTGCCTCTTGTTATAGAACTGCTAAACTGGTGAAACCTGCCTCTTAGGGAAGGTTTTTCTTATCCCATTTGTTTCAGCTGGAAAATCACTCTCAATATATTCCTAAACTGAAGCTGCAATTCTTGTTTCTGAAATCTGAGACCCTAGGAGCCCCAAAAGAACTAGTTCTTCCATGTGCTCCTTCAGGCACTGTCTTGTCACCACTGAATTTTTCAGACCTTGAACAGCATTTTTTATGCTACATTTCTGCAGTGTGAAACATACCACAAATTTTTATTTTCTTTTTCTTTTATCCTTCTACACTTTTCAGAAAGTTTTAGTAAATTTTTAACTACTTAATCTCTTTCTAAAGTTGAGTTTCTAACTGCCTAACATTCTTATTAAGTTGATGATCTCCAATACATACAACACGAGTGTTTTTGCTGGAAACGAGTATTTGCCTTCCTTGGTGTTTTTTCCTACACCCATTAGTTTTTGTTTTGTTTTGTTTTGTTCTGTTAACATACTACTCTGTTTCATAAAGGGGTCTGGGGTTTAGTTCAGTTAGTAGACTGCTTCTCTGAGGCCCGGGGTTCACTCAGCATCAAAAAAATGGGAAAAGGACCTGCCAGACCACTCCCAAAACAATCGGCCATTGAAAATCCTATGAAGAACAGAGAAGCACTGACATAGTGCTGGGCATGACACACTATCAGGGTGTTTTTCATTTTGTTGTACATAGGATGGCTATAGGTTGGCCCTTTGACGGCACCTAACAACAACGTTTCATAAATTCCAGAGTCTTTTCTCTCAATAACAATGAAATGACTTAATTCTGAGTTTACTTCAAGCACCTACTGTTCAAACAAATTTTTTCCCCTCTACCTCCCTGGGATGGATAATTCCATGAAAGAACTTTCCTCATGAGACTGACATCTAACCAACCCAAGCTTGAATTTATTTTCTTTCCTGACTTCTTGCAGTATGATTCATCTTGCTGAGCCTCCTCTTGACCCTTATTCTTGAAGCCATTTGTCATTTTCTTCAAAGGACAAAATATATTTGTATTCAAACTCTAGAATGCTATATAACCTCACAGGAACCCTAATGATAACTTGCATATTCTACAAGTAATCTTCCTCGCCTTCCCCAACCTTTCAGATGCAGTTTTACCTCATAAATCCATGAAAGCAAATGCTGTGCTACTCTGTACCTCAACATTTACCAATAAAGGGGGAGAAAATGGATATACAATCAAAAAGAAAGATGTAGTTTATTTGTGTGTGTGTTTTGTGTGTTTTTGGGTTTTTGTTTTTGTTGTTTTTTTTTTTTGATGGTACTGGGGGTTGAACCCAGGGCCTCATGTTTCCATGCTTTGCAAGTGCCGCACCACTTACTTTTTGAGACAGGGTCTTGCTAAATTATGCAGACTGCCTCTGGTCTCGAACTTGTGATCCTCCTGCCTCTGCCTCTGCCTCCCAAACTGCTGGGATTACAGAAATGCACCACTGCACCCGGCAAAAGATGCAGTTCTAATTGCCTTTAATGTCATCCCTTATCTGTGACCTCTTAATAGTTTCTTACTACTTAATTTTCTTTGAAGGAACCATTTCACTTGAGGTCTTGTCTCTTTATATGTTTGATTAATTTGGAATCCGTTCCCTATTTCAATCTAGTAACAATTAAACATCTTTCTTTTCTAATAATCTGTTGTAGAACATTTAGATTCCCTTGAATCTCCATTTTCCTCCTACAGACATCTACTTCAACTTCAAATCTCATTTTCTATGTCATGTCTATTAAATGCTTCCTCGAATTTGTGAAGTTTTCTCCTAAAAATCTTTTTCCTTCAGCCCGATTTTGCTTTGTTTACATCCTTCCATTGCTCCATATTAACAGTGAAGTATAATTTTAACTACCTTAACATTTCAAATTCCTAAGAAAAACTGATTACTAGAACCAGAATATTCCAACTGTGAATAATTTTACTTGTGTTCAGTCACAGGTTTTGCAATAATTTTAACAAAACTGTTTCACATTCTCAATTTATAAAGCAAGCATATTCTCTTTACAAGAAGAGTCCCCATTTCTTTTTAAATTGATTCCTATCTTCATAATTTGGTATCTATATGCACCTTCTGAGAGTGAAGTCAAATTTGGTTCTCAAAAGTTATTGTCAGAGACCACACAACTACAAATACACAGCTAAATTTGAGATCAAGAGGATGGAGTAACTTTTAAACCTACATGCAAGTCACATGTATAATTTCTTGGTGGCCTGGAAGTCAAAACAAAAGAAAATCAGAATTTGAGAATTACTATGCCACCTGTCTATGCTGGCATTAGTATTTCTTGCAGACAATGCTGAAGATAATAAAAATACCCTGAGATGTGTAGCACTGTCGCACATGTCTGTAAACCCAGTGACTCAGGAGGCTGAGGCAGGAGGATGGCAAGTTTGAGGCCTAGGCAGCCTGTGGAACTTAGCGAGGCCCTGCTTCAAAATTAAAAACAAAAACAAAAAAAGCCCAGTGCAGTAGTGCACACCTGTAATCCCAGCAACTTGGGAGGCAGAGGCAGGAGGATCACAAGTTTGCGACCTGAGGCAGTCTGCGTAACTTAGCAAAACCTAAAAAAAAACTGGCTGGGGGTGCAGCTCAGTGGTACAACACTTGCAAAGCATGGAAGGGCGAGGCCCTGGGTTCAACCTCTAGTACTGAAAAGAAAAAAAAAAAAGTCTGCGGGTTCATCTCAGTGGTGGAGCATTTGCCTGGATTCCCATGGCCCTGGGTTTCAACCCTCTAGGACTGCAAATAAGAAACACTGTGAAATCTAAAAGGCTGATAAACAATTCGATCATCAAGTCTTTGTCTTAGACAAGGTTTTGTCATTGCTTTTGTCAGGTCCCCTGGAGTTGGGTCCAACTTATAGTCACTCTCATAAGAGTTTTACGATGGCTGTTTCGGGATTGCTTCCGAGCAGACTGCCAAATCCTCCCATTTTTGCAGTGCTAAAGATTGAACCATGGTCCTCCGAGAGTGCAGAACAGCACTCTACCAACTGAGCTAAATTCCAGCCCTTAGACAAGACTACTTGGAAAAAATTATACCTGCAGGTTTCTAGCGCAAGCAGCAGTGGTCATTTGATCAGGACCCATCTAACAAGGACAGCTTGAAACTCCTGGGTAGATTTTGCTTGCTGAGACCCTCAAAGCTTGCTTACCTTTGTTTCTAAAGAAACAAACAAACAAACGAGGGAGGGAGGGAGAGAGGGAGGAGGAAGGAGAAGAGAGAGAGAAAGCAAGAGCGCGAGTGGGAGCGAGCAAAAGAAAAAACACCAGCCACTCTGTTGTGGACAAAATTGCCACAGCTACGACTCACTACAGATGAAAATACGTTATTTCTGTGCCAAGGGGAAATCGGTCTAATAACTACCCACCTTAGCCATGATGGGCCTTCACACTCCACAAGTCACTCTGAAATACTCTGAAATACAATTCTCCTTTTCCTTTTCTATTCCCACACTGTGCCCTAGATGTTCCAGTGTGAGGAAGGTCCAAAATGTAACGCCCTGCTTTCTCCTCTGGGAGAAATAAAAGTGAAACAGTAAAATATATATATACGTGTGTGTATGTGTCCGTATTTCCGTAGTTTATCACTGTGGACTTACTTAAACTGAACCCCCCAACATCAGACTTACCAAGAACGCCACACAGCCCAAAGAAGATGGCGCACGGACAAGCCCCGCGGGTTTTACAGCCTAAAGGGGCGGGTACAACCGGCACTTCCTGTGGGCGGTTCCCGGCTAAGAGAAAAGGAAGGGGCGGGCCCACTTTCTCCTTCCAAATTTACCAGTCCTTTCACCCATCGCCACTTCCACGGGAAACAATAAAAACAAGTTGTTGTTGTTGTTGTTAGGTGCCGTCGAGTCGGTATCCGACTCAGCGACCCTCTGTACAACAGGGGAAACACTATTGTCAGTGCTTCTCTGCTGTTCATACGGTTTTCAATGGCAGATTGATTCCTGGGAGGGGGTTGCCAGGTCCTTCTACCAAAAAACAAGTTAGGGGACTTGAAATACATGTAGCTCTGTAAAGAAGAAAACGACAGAACTAAGCTTAAGTATTCCTGTTCTCCAGCATAACGCATACTCTATCCTAGTGGGGTCTGGGATTTGGCTCAGTGGGTAGAGACCTGCGCTGCAGTCTCTGAGGTCCCAAGTTCAATTCCCAGCTCTGCAAAAATGGGAGAAGGACCTGGCAATCCACTCCCAAGGCAATCCCGAAATAGTCAGCCATTGAAAACCCTATGAGGGTCGCTATGAGTCGGATACCGACTTGACGGCACCTAACAACAACAACAATCCTAGTGGGGGGCTGGGATTTAGCTCAGTCCGCAGAGCTCCGCTCTGCAGTCTCTGAGGTCCAGAGTTCGATTCCCAGCAGTACAAAAATGGGAGAAGGACCTGGCAATGCACTCCCAAGGCAATCCCGAATCAATCTGCCATTGAAAACCCTATGAGGGTCGCTACGGGTGGGGCATGACTCAAAGGCACTTAACAACAACAATCCTAGTGGGAGCCTGCTGGCTACCACTGTGGCGTCCGATCTCATCAGATCCCAGAAGCTAAGCAGGGCTGAGCCTGGTTGATACTTGGATGGGAGACCTCCTGGGAACACCAGGTGCTTTAGGCTTGGGAGAGGACCCGGCAACCCACTCCCAAAAAAACAATCAGCCATTGAAAACCCTATGAATAGCAGAGAAGCAGTAACAATACTATTTCACCTGACTAGGGTTGTTGTGAGTTGGACACGGACTCGAAAGCACCTAACAACAACAACAACAATCCTATTGGGAATTTTTCCTTCCACAGCCTGGCAATCTTTAGCAAGCCCACAGACCCTTTCTTTCAATTACATTTTTTGATTTGTGTGTTTGTGTGTGTTTGTGTGTTTTTTCGGTTCTGTGGTGTTAAACTCAGGGCCTCATACATGGTTTGCAAGTGCTCTGCCATTGAGCTGCACACCTAGCCGGGTTTTTTTTTTTTTTTTTCCTTCTTTCTTTCTTTCCGAGTTTGAGACAAAGTCTCTGTAAATTACAAAGGGTGCCTGTGGCCTCAAACTAGCGATCCTCCTGCCTCCACCTCCCAGGTCACTAGGATTACAGGTGTGTGCCACTATGCCCAGCATTTTTCAATTACATCTTTATCCCACTTGGTCATGAGGGAGCGTTGAGATTTTCTGCAACCTCAAGGCACGCTGAAAATTTCATGTAGCTATCTCACCTCTCCTAACTATACCACTATGCTAATTATAATGACCAGATAATATTTTTTTTTTTCAAATTAGATCCCTGGAAAATGAAAGGAGTTATATAAATAGAATTATATGGGTTCTTTTTGAGGCCTTGGGTTCAACTCCTAGTATTACAAAATACTAAAAACTAAAAAAAGATAACAAGTACTGGCAGGTATGCAAAGAAAAGGGAACATTTGCAAAATGTTGTGACTGTAAATTGGTATAGTCATTGTGGAAAATAATATGGAAGTTCCTCAAAAAACTAAAAATAGAATTACTGTATGATCTAAGAATCCCACTAATGAGTATATATCCAAAGGAGATGAAGGCAAAGTGTTAAAAGAGATATCTTCACTTCCATGGTTATAATAGCATTGTTCACAATAGCCAAGAAATATAAATAATCTAAGTGTTCATCAACTGATGAATGGAGAAAGAAAATGTAATATAGGCCCAAAAAATGAAATCCTGTAATTTCAACAATATAGATAGAACTGAAGATAATTGTTAGTTGAAATAAACCAGTCACAGAAAGGTATGATATAATCTCACTCATATGTGCACTATAAAAAAGTTAATCTCATAAAAGTTGAGGGTAGAATGATGGCTACTAGAGGTTAGGGAAAGTAGAGAAAATGGAGGGATGGAGAAAGGTGGGTCAATGGGTACCAAGTCATAGTTAGATAGGAGTAAGAATGTCCAATGTGCTGTTGCAGAGTGGGCCACTGTAGATAATGATAAAGTACTATGTATTTCAAAAAGCTGGAAGAGAGGATTGTGAATTTTTTACCATAAATGATAAATTTTTAAAGAAATAGATATGTTTAACCTGATTTAAACATTATACAATGTATATGTGTATCATAATATCAAATATTAACTCATTAATATGCTTTATATTTTTATATATTAGTTAAATAAAGAAAAATAGAATTACTAAGAAACCCCAAGGCCAATAGTACCACAGAGGATACAAAGAATATTTCAAAAAGTTTGAGTATAAGATGAATTCATCAAAAAATCTGGAAGAAAAGAAAATGACACTGAAAATCTCCATGGTATCTAGTCAGAAAAATGTATGCTAATCATAAAGTAAATATGTAAACTTCAAAAGACAACAGTAAATTTAACTATAGAAAATTAAACATTTATCTCAAAAGAAAAAATACAATAAAAAGTAATTATCAAACCAAGAAAAGCATTTGAAACAAAAATAATGTGATTCAAATTACTGCCATATATGATTTCACTATATTTGGATAGAATAAGAAACACTCCAATGGAAAAGTAGACAGAAGGCATGAACAGAAAATGCACAGAAGATAAAACACCAAAATTAAAAAGTATACTCAATACTGGAGGCATGGCACACTCCTATAATTGCATTGACTTGGGAGGGTGAGGCAGGAATATCTCCAGTTCAAGGCCAAAAACAGCCTGGGCAACTTAATGAGACCCTGCCTCAAAATAAAAAATTAAAAAGGGGGTTGATGGTGTGCCTCAATGGTAGAGCACTTGCCTAGCATGTATGAGCACTAGGATTAAACCACCAGTACTGAAAAAAATATATATTCAAATGCCCTAGATTTCCATTGTTGTAAACAAACAAAAAAAATTAACATTCACAATAATAACAGATGTTTTCCTTTTGAAGAGTGAATTTTCTGAGGTTTTGATTTGATTGCATGAATTGAATGAGAAAATAATAAAATAACCAATGGAAGTTACCTGACTTCCTATTTATAATATCTGATAACAATGATATGAAATTGGCTTTGTGTAGCATTAACAACCAACATGTCTCAACATCTATTCACTAGGAAACTTAAGATTAAAAATAAGAAAAATTAATTAAGAAAATTTAATTTAATTTAATTTAATGTTATATGGACATGTTTCCCACTGTGTTTATGTCTTGCTGCCCAGCAGTCTAAAAGGGCTACTAATTTTTGAAACAGGTATTGATCCTTCTTTTGTAGATTTATGCCTTCTGGGTTTCATGGTGATATCACAACGTCATCATGGTACATGAAAAATAGTGACATATTTGTGTATGTTACATACCACTTATCAACACAAATATGTCAATACTTTTCACCTGGATTAATACTTGACAAGTAGTTTCAGTGCACAACAGCATACCAAATAACCCAGGCCAAAAAGAAATAGTAGTCTGGGCTATTTTTTATAAGCTATAATTCTATACTAATTATAAAGCTAATTATTCAAAGCTCATTTAATTATGATCAAACATCAATGTTAAATCTAGGGCCATAATATCTAAACTCTGTAGAGGTTCTTCAGCTCCCAGAAAGATGTGAAATTATGGCATTCACTAAATAGACTACTGAATAATGTCAGTATATTGTTAGGTACCCTCGAGTTGGTATCCGACTCATAGCAACCCTTATAGGGTTTTCAATGGCTGACTGTTTCCGGATTGCCTTGGGAATGGATTGCCAGGTCCTTCTCCCATTTTTGCGGTGCTGGGAATTGAACTCAGGACCTCAGAGACTGCAGCGCAGCGCTCTACCAACTGAGCTAAATCCCAGCAATGTCAGTATAGGAGTGATTAAAGATGGCCACAATCCTTTAACACTCTTCCAATTGAGAGGAAGTTTCTATCTCCTTTCCTTAAATCTGAGTGGACTATGTAGTGACTGACTGATGGAATATGGCAGCATTAACACAGTGTCAGTTAGTTACTGGGCATTAATAGACTTGCTGTTTCCACTGCCTCTCACTTAGAATGCTTCCTCCGGGGGAAGCCAGCTGCCACATAAAAAGTCAGACTTCTGAGATTTCCATGCCATGAGAAAGTCCAAGGTACTTACATGGACAGAGTGACCCTCAAGCAGTCACCACTTATCCTAGAGGACTCATCCTAGGCATCAGTCCTATGAGTGAGAAAAAGATTCCTACAACTCCATCTTTGGCTTCTATTTGACTGCAACTGCTTGAGAGACCCCAAGTGAGAACCATCCAGATTAGCACACAGAACCATGAAAAAAGCATTGTTGTTTTAGATAATTAAATATTAAGGAAGTACGGTAAACAGCAATAGACAACCAAAACAATACCGGACATTTATTGAGCATGTAACTTTGTGTCAGGTACTTTTCAAAACATGTTCATGTGTATCAACTCATTTAAATTCAAAAACCCTCTAGAGATGAATGATTATCCTTATTTCTCTTATGAAGAAACTGAGCAGGAGTGAGATTAAATAATATGCTGAAAGTCACACACTTCGTAAGTGGCATTATGAATGTAGAGTCCCTAGATCACCACTATGCTAACTTATGTCTTGGTAGTAAGCAAGGCACTCTATGGTCATCTTATAGTCACATTGTACTATTTACAGCATTCAATGTGTATACTTGTGGAATTTCCTAATAATTTACATTAACATTCTGTTAACTCATCAAATATATATTTCAGCTTCATCATATCAGGTAACAAGATGTATATAAACTGAAGAAACTATAAACATTTTTGAAAGTAAAACCAATTCTATTAATACAAAAATATCACCAAATATGAAAACATATAACCACAGATCAGAAATGACTAAATGTATGCCACAATGTCTAATATCTATATCACATGTATAGTATTCAATTATTTCTACAGTTCCAGACTCGATACAGTTCTCAAGAGAGAAAAAAAATCCAACTAAGTCACATGTGATCACCCATCTAAACAATATTATCAGTACAGACAGTGTACTCTAAAGTGTACTATTGAAAAACTAAGAGTAAAATGAAATACAAAATCACATCTAATCTGCCCTAGAAGTATGTAATAGCCAAGAGTTGTTAAGACGTCCCCCAGATGAAGGCGTACAAATACAAAGGATATAACAATTCATGTTAAAAATTAAAACAGTTAATTTTGCTTTTATATATTTTGTATCTTCAGCATGCTTTTATCGTTACTTTTTATTTCTACAGATTCATTTCTCTCTTTCAACTATTTTTACATAATGATGAAAAGATCAGTTTGTATTCTAAGAGAATCATTTCTTATCACTCAGGCATCAGGTAGGAGACATGGCTGACTTAGTTTTGTATTTATGTCTATGAAACCAGCAACACAAAATAAAAGTAGCTAGATCAGCAGCAATTCGATTGTGTTCCAAGAAATCCCATACTAAATGTCTATATTTTTGTGCAAATAGTTCAAACAAGAATAAAGCTTTCATGGAAAAAGAGTATAATGTCAGTGTTCTATTTTTAAAACTGTTGAAACCAACTCCATCTTATAATTACTTATCAAAACATTTATCTCAAAATGATTTTTATTGTCAAGGTATAGGTACTTCTTAAGTCAAAGCATGATTATTGTTAAAGAATAACAAGCACTTGTTGGACCACTTAAATGACCAAATTTCTCAGGAGATATTAAGCGAAAAGTTTTGCTCCGTGTTAGGAATATGAAGCTGATTCTTTTATTTTCTATGTATGTTCTCTTAACAAGTGACAGGTGCATAAAAGACAAACATAAACAACAAAGTTATACTATGTCTCGAACATAGAAAATCTCACAAGGGTTTCAAAATATGTATATCTCAGTCTCTTCTGAATTGGTATTAAGCAGATGCCAGAAAGATGACCATAGAGCTATTATAATATCTTAAGTCCAGAGCATGAAAAATGGTTATTTTAGTCACCTTACAATGTTAAACCCTGCAGCCAGAGCCCTATCGCATCCAATCCTGTCGGAAGCTAAGCAGGGTCGGGCCTGGTTAGTCCTTGGATGGGAGACCACCTGGGAACACCAGGTGCTATAGGCTTGGGAGACAGACTGGGCAACCCAATCCCAAAAATCAATCTGCCATTGAAAACCCTATGAACAGCAGACAAGCACTGACAATGGTGTTTTTCTTGTTGTATGCAGGGTCGCTATGAGTGGGATACCTACTCGACAGCACCTAACAACAACGTTAAACTAGAACTGTCTGAGTAATTTGACTTCCTGAGTTCTTTTAAATGATTAAATATCATATGACCAAAATGTACAAATAAATTGAAAGCTAACACTAACATGTTATAGGTCAGTCTGGCATTCATCATAAATTTCATTAAAATTTTATTGATAAAATATGC
Organism: Pedetes capensis; assembly: GCA_007922755.1. Lineage (NCBI taxonomy): Eukaryota > Metazoa > Chordata > Mammalia > Rodentia > Pedetidae > Pedetes > Pedetes capensis. The sequence continues at coordinate 9,418 of VMDO01014527.1, read as the reverse complement.
TGGTGATATTTAGATTATTGGTTTTTACATAATTTTTAAATAAAATCCATTTTTAACAGAATCTGTGGAATGAATGAGAAGTTGGGGTTTGACTTTGTCATTTGTCCTCTTTAGCAATCAACTAATCCTAGAATGCAAATTATCCAGTACAAACTGCCAACCACTATGTTAGAATCCTGTTTGATATCAAATAAGTATATTTATATTAATTTTGTTAACCTTCTTAGATAAAGATGAGATGTGAACTTTATTCAAATATAGTCACTTTATAAGTAAAAAAGAAAATATGGTACCAAATGATCATAATTTCACATGAAATGTCCACAAAAGATATGTGAAGGACATGGGAAAATGCCAAGTATAAATTCTACTAAGGAGATTCAGAGATGTCTTCAGCAAGTGAAATTACTAGTTTTGTGATATACAGGAAATTGCCAGCATTAAAAAGCAGAAGAAAGGCAATCCAGGTAAAGGATGTAGCTTGACAAGTCACCAAAGTATGGTCATGCATGACATGTTCAGAGAATTTCATGTATGGCTGGGTGACTAGATCATAGGTGGAGGGAGAGGATGAAAGTGACCTAGAATCAGGTTGTGTTGGGCCTTGAATGTCATGATAAGTAACTCATATTTTATCCTCTCATTTGATGGAGAACCAACAAAAACTACAATGCACGTGTGAAATTGACAGAAGTGTGATTTAGAAATATTCTGATATCATCAGATAGAATGGGTGGGTTTGGAGAAATGAGATCAAAAAGCCTGTAATAAGGTCAATACTTGAGCAGAAATGCAAGAAGTAATTGTGTAATGGAAAATACATTACATATCACTCAACTTTTATGACAAACGCCAACATTTTAGATCGGCTCTTTGAGGGATGTATTTGAATAATTCAGTTAGGACAATCTCTAAAGGGCATTTTCAGTTCTATGTATGGTTTATTCTTAGAGCGGCCAGGAGGAATAATTCTATTCACAATCCAATCTTTTCCACAATAAAGAGCAATAGCCTTTCCCCTCATATTTGCTTTTTGTGGTGGAAAGAAACATTAGCCCTAGTCTTATGAGTGAAGAATATATTGTTCTTATTTATGGAAGAGCATTATATATTATATGATGTAGCAGACAGACAATGCCACACTTGAAAATACACAAAAATAAAAAGATGCCTTCCACTTGTCCACTTTGCAGGCTGGGTAAAAGGAGACTGTTGTTCTTTTCTTTTTGTAGCACTGGTAAGAAAATCAGAAAGTATGAAAGAGGGAGTTCTGGCATCACACAATCTTATGCCTACACTAAGGGAATGATGGGGAAAATGCAAGAAACTGAAGTCAAGGAAGAAGGAGAAAGGCTATCACAATGTTCGTGTAATATTACAATTGAGATATATCCCTCTGTTAAGAGCACACATATCAATATGTTAAGTTTTCAACTGATAAATGCAAATGGGGAATTTTGACAATAGTATTATTATACAAGCAGACATGAGAATTAATAAGTGATACCACTGATTAGCATTTATCTTAATGCCGATGATACGGATTAATTCATCTGTTTGCTTAAAATGCCAAGTTGATAAATATTACTCTGAAAAGTTTTCAGACATGAATGTAATCCAAACCAATGTTAAATGTATATTATTTTACATTCTCCAGAATCAAATGAAAAGGATAACATTCGAGAATTCACAAGACAGATATGTTTTTGACATTAGCAACACCTGCTAGAATATAATAATGTGAATGTCATGTAATTTTTCTTGTGGAAGAGATTAATTTTCAGAAGCACAAATGATAACAATCCAAGTTAGGTAAAATTTTAAACAATTTTAAAATTGTTGAACCATAGCAGGGTTTATTTTCATAACCAAGAGACCAGCAATTAGCTTTTGCTTGTAATTAGTCAGGAAAAAAATGACCTTTGACTATTATATTTCTCCAAAAACTGAGCTATGTAGAAATACTTCACAGAACATTTTTAAAACTTGGAGCTAGTATAATTGAAGAAGTGATTCAATCCAGTATAAAAGTCATTAAACCACCAAGTCTTCTATTGACTTATTTCTTTTACATATCTATGATTGAGTTTGCGTATGATTTTGGATTTTTAAATTTTGACTTCCAACTTCTATACCAGCTATGCTTTTCTACTATCAACATTGAAAATAAAAGGCAAAGGTTTTCTGAATAGTATTTAATTCAATTGGAAATAGGGGTCTTACAATCAATATGACCTTCAGAAATTAAATATATAGAGTACAAATCACTGCACAATAAAAGGGATATACATTTTCAATATTAAATTTTAATAAAATTCTCTTACTAGAGTAGGGAATCATATATAACTAACCAAATACAATAAATATGATGGGATTTACCCAGTAAAGTCATGAAAAGAACAATTCTGTGGAATTTTATGTTTTACTAGTATGTGTTCAGAAATGTGTATATGTGTGTATTGTAGATGGTCTGATCAACTTTTGTCCTCTCAGGTGTGTTCTCTTTTATAAGAAGTATAATCAAAAGTCTGATGTTTTTCCTTAGGAAACAATAATTTTACAACATTGCATTCAAAATGTCTCATGGTGCATTATAAGATGTAAAATAAAAAAGAAAAGCTTTCATTAAAGATAATCATACCATTCAAAATGTTTCATCTCATCAAAATAATTATAGCTAACAAAATCATAAGCTCATGCATCTTATCACATGTTAATTTCATTCAGTTTTTCAGAAATTTACTTCAGTTTTCCAAGTTAGGATTAAACCACAGATTACTTATTATACTTTCTTAATACTGATTCGTTCCTTTCAGTTGAACTCATCAGAAGCACTCATATACCAGATACCCCCGAAAGTGATAGGTTTTTGATGTTACATCAGATATCATAAATCCTATAACCTTTCTTCCTTCATATCACCTATTATGAATTCTTCCAACCATTAAAACTTGTCCAAACTGCAATATAGAAGGTATTGGTCATGCACACAATTAGAGATCAGGGAAAATTAATACTACCACAGCAACAATGCTTCAAAAGTGAAATATTATATCAGACACAATACTGTGAGCATTTTATTGGTAAGAAATTTATACATAGAAAAAAAATAGTTCTTAAACCAAAAATTCCAAAGATATATATCTTTATTGTTTTAAATTAAATAGAAAAATGCATTAGGATACAATGTTTTATGTTTTAATAATTCTAGAATTTAGTTCCAATACATTTATCAAATACAAGAACTTGTGATTAAATTTTGTTGAATTTAATTACTAACTATTTTAAAGACTCTTCAGTTAGAAATTGAGACCTGAATACTGTTTGGGTATAAATTTTGTTTTAAGAAGCAAAGGAACTTTATCATCATAAGTAATAAGTTCAAAACCAAGAGAAGTTTTCTTAAAGAGGCAACATTAAAAAGCATTTCCTGATAAATTATTTTAAAATACAAACAACATTTAATAATATCCCTTTTTCAAAACAAATTTGCAAAAATAAAATCATGATATGTGCTTTGCTCCTCACTCTGATATACCAAAGTAATGCTTATACTGAGAATAAAATCACCAATTTTAGTGGGTCATGTGATTGCTAAAAGCTTAATTGTGTGCTTTGCAGGGGAATGGTATTTTCTATGAAATCAAAACACTGTATCTTATACCAAAGTTTGTACTGTTACAAATATCGCACTTTAAATTTGCTATTCTAATTGAGGAAGAATAATGAAGTTTGCAAAATAACAAAGTTCATTTTTATGATGTGATAACATATGCATTATTGGTTTTCATTACTTCCATGCTAAGGGATATTTTAAACTGTACAACTAAACAAGTAATTTAAAATTACCTGGGAATAAGAGGAAGGGAATAAGCTTTTTTTATACTCCTCAGTTTTTGCCATACTACTCCAATTGAGAAACCAAAGAAAGACATTTTTTCTTCAGTGGAAAATTTAACCTCTTATTTCATACTTTGTCCATTTAATGTCATATTATACAAATATGGCTTTATATGAAAACTTAATTATTATTCATTACAGTGGAAACCTTCTTAAAATCATAATACCTTACCTCATCAACCAACAATTTACCTATCTCTTGAAAAATGAAAGCTCTGATTTATTGTGTACTTAAAGTAGGAGACAATACACATAATCAGTAAAATGACAATCCAGCAAACTGCCTGCATCAGCAATGATAGCAAAGATGGAATACAGACTACAGTTCACAAATATAAGGCAGTGATAAAGAATATGCCAATCAAAGGTTAAATGCACAGCAGATATTTTGTTATCAGAGTTTCTTTCCCTTCCTCCCAAAGAGATATGTTTTCTATCAATTCCAAGTAATTTTTTTTGGACATTCATGAAAAACTGCAGTTTGCATATTAATTTGCCTTTAAAAATAACATTACGTAATCAGTACAATGGTAAGGTTTTATAAATAGAAACAACACAACTTCATTCCATATATTTGGTAGATTCTTTTAATTAATATTATAGTGAGATATAGAATGAGACACATTTGGGAAAATAAAAAACAAATGAATTTGGAAAAATATTGCTGTTAAAGAGATGATGTAGATATAGTTTGAAAAATTTCTAATTGCATTTGACATTATGATATTCCTGTAAGAAAGTACATTAAGCACAAGAGAGAAATTTTTATCAATCCAAATTTATATTATCTTTTTATTTTACCTAATATTCTGCTGACAACATTTGTTTATTCTGATTACACTTGCACTCAATGCATTATAGGGAGATATATCCAAAACAGATTATATCTTATACTAACTAGATTTACATGAGTAGAACTGATGAAAAACTAAATGAAAACTAGATGACATGTTTGTAGTAAAAAAAAATGGAAGAATAAAATTAATATTAAATTTCAGTATGTAACATAGAATATACTGAATTTATCCAATATTTCTTGTTAAATATGGCCAATTATGCCATATCCTGTAACATTTGGTGACACTTCAAATACATTTGTGCAATTCTCTTTCCCAGGTTAGTATTTCCAATGATATTAATGAGTTTTTTGATAAAATATCCCTCCTAAATTTTCACACATTTTCTTTGCATAGTTCCATTTTTTCAATTTAAAGTAGAAAAGTTGGCCACTAATAGAAAGAAGGGGCATTATTTTATTCTATTCTTTTATATTAAAGGTAGGTGTTCCCTTTATTTTCTACTGAAAGTAATTGGTGATAGAAAAAGATGTGCTATTATGAAAGCACATATAGGTGGACATAGTGGCCCATGACTGTAACTCCAGCACTTTGAAGGCTGAGACAGGAGAAATGCAAGTTCAAGGCTAGGCTAGGCTACATAGCGAGTTCCAGGCCAACACACACACACACACACACACACACACACACACACACACACACACGAGCATAAACATTTTCTGAATTTCAACTAAACTCATCATTATTTTAAAAGACCTGAAAGATATTTGTTCTCTTGGCTCAGCAAATTATCATTCCAGCAATCTAATGATGAACTGGGGGAAAGGAAAATATAAGTAGTATACCAAAATTAACATTGAGATAGAAATACATGACCAAAAAGGGAACTGTAGGAATAAAAGGAGTGAAAAAAGTGAAAGGAGGGTAATCTCACAAAAATAAAGTCTTCTGTCAGGAAAACTAAAAAGGTTTGCTGAAATATTACTTAGGAAAATAAATAGTTTCCTTTTATCTAGAAGCTCTTCTATCAATACCCAAGTCCTTCCCAGTATTCTAAGGTGCCAAATGGTTGATTTAATCCAGATTTAATTCTGGCTTACTGCTGCTCAATTCCAGTGGTTCCTGATATACAGAAGGCAAAAACCACTTAGCTCTATTATACCAGTAAAAGATACTTCTGGTCATCCCCTAGTCTAATAGAAATACAAATGATTGATGTTGGTTCCATTAAAGATGATGAAAAAAGTATTTACAATTCATCTCTCTTTTAGAAAAGCCTACAAAAATAACACCAATGATGAAAATTGGGGGCGGGGAGAATGATGTCTGTAATTAAATTAACAAGGAATTTGTGACAATAGGAAGCCATTTGCACTAATAAGAGAAAGGAAATTGACCCGCACCTATCTTGGACAGGGTACAGATTTCACCAAGTGTCATGGTCCTGAGATATTCTCCAAAGATGTTTTGTTTCAAGTTGCTACAAGAAAGAGCATACACAGGCAACAGAGAAACAAAATCAGTTTTCAGAAATCTCCAGTTATATATTCCTAGGATGTAGAGGATAGGGCTAAATGAAAAAAAGTGCTGATAAACTACTTCTGATAGTTATGAAACAGTCTGTGGGATAATACAGACGAGTAGAATAAGTTGAGGAAAGAGGAAAGAGAGCAAACAATAGTTACTAGTATTAATAAGAGGGAAAATGAAACTGAGAGGTTTACACTGTGAACAACACAGACCACCCAAATATCAAAAGGAGAGAAAAAAATATAGCAGAAGATAAAACAGATATGGGGAGGTGGGCTTAAAAACTGAAATTTAAATAGCTTCTGTGGGCTGATGTGACTCACCATCCCACCACTTCCCACACCATAGTTCAGTAAATAGCTGGCTTCACTCAATGATTAATGGAAAGAAAAAACAACCCGGAAAACAGGCAAAGACAGTAAAAACCCAATGAAAAAGTATTTGAAGACAAAAACTTTTTTTCAGGAAACAGAGGATAAGTTAATATAAATAGTTCTCTGTAATCTCAAAAAACAACTAGAGACATGATTTCATTATAACAGAATGAGAAGCTCCAAGAAGAGACATATGTATCAATAAAGTGATGAAACAGTAGAAAGAGATTTAAAAAATGAAATGGCAAAGAACTAAAACACATGAAAAAAACTAAAACCATTAAGAAGTTAAAAATTACATTAAAAGTCATAAAATAGAATCAACACAATTGAAAACTCATTTGGGTACTGTTGACAAAAGCCGAAAAATTTAATTCAAAAATTATCATGGATAATATCATAGTTATGAAAAGATGTAACATTATTCCTAAAGAAAAAATATTTAAACTATAAAATGAGAAAATTTACTGAAATAAAGATTGAAATCTGGGATTTTGGAACAGAGTCACTAAAATTTCTTGCTCTGAAGAAAACTATGTAAATGTCAACAATTTCTTTGGTTTTACCATACTCTTAAATTGAGATAAAAATACATTTCATGAACCAGGTGCTGTGGCACATGCCTGTAATCTCAGGGATGCAAGAAGCTGAGGCAGGAGGATTGCAAGGTCAAGTCCAAAGACAGCCTGTGCAACTTAGTGAGAGTCTCTCTCAAAATATAAAAAAAGGGGGGCAGGGGCAGGCAGTTGGTGTTGCAGCTCTGTGGTTGAACATTTACCTAGCATTTGGTGAAGCCCTAACTTCAATTCACCAATGCTGCAAAATCAATCAATCAATCAATCAATGAATAAATAAACAAATGTCCAATGCCTGGCATGATGGGGCCCTCCTATAACCCCATCACTGGGGAGGCTAAGGAAGATGGGTGATGAATTGACTATTGTCAGTGCTTCTCTGCTATTCATAGGGATTCAATGGAGGATCATTTCAGGAGTGGTTTGCCAGCTCCTTTTCCCTACAGTCATAGAGATCATGGGATAAATTCTCTTCAGCAAATCAAAAAATTTTCCCATCAAAAGATTTTTTTCATGATGCTGTGGATTGAACCCAGTACCTTGTGCATGCTGAAGCAAGCACTCTAACACTGAGGTACATTCCCAGTCCCTAAATTTTAAAAATTCATCTTTGTATAGATATTATCATTTAGAGTTAATTCCAATTATATGAATAAGTTTGATGGGTAGGAATTACATAAATCCTAGAAAACCTTGAATCATGACCTTTAAAAACAAAGCTAAAAACACTTATACTGTATCAAATGTCTATTATTTTTAACCCATTTCCCAATCTAATTGTAATTTGAATCTAATTGAATTTGTAGATGATCAGATCAATAGATACCACATATAAAAAATTCTGATGACTCAATGTATCTTAAAACAAGAGGCTACATAATTATCTGCTTTAGAAATTAGTTCTATTCTTTATTTAGCAAAATAAATTTGAACTCAGTTGCCAAAACAGATTACAAATTCACTAAAATCCTTGTGAATTTGGGCATCAGCTAAGAAGTTCTATAAGTGCTTTCACCAATGTGTCAAAAGGAAGAAAGTTAACTGAGTAAAATAATCTTAGCCCTGCCCTATACTACCAAAACACTTATTACATTCCATAACTATCTATCTACACGTCTGTCACCAACACCAGACTGTGACTATCTCCAAGGCAAGAGACTGGTTCTGTTTACCTTTGTGCATCTAAAAATCAACACAGGGAAGGAATGCATTCAGTAAGGATGAAGAAAGAGCCAAAAAAGAGAAATAACCAATATACTTCAGTCTTTAAGGGATAAAACTTTCTATGTAAATGAAAATACCTAAGCTAACTGGGGGAGTTTTTGTTGTTTTGAGGTCAGTCTTAGCTTAAAGTTGTTAAGCAGCAGGTTTTCCTGTAATCATCCATTTGTGGCTCAAAATATTGAGTTATATGTATTGCAAGGATGTGCTCATATGTACTCTAAGAATCAGAGAACATTAAAATTGAAAAAAATCTTACATGGTATGTAATCTATCCCCTCCCCGTTCTAGACAGGTTAAGTGACTCATCTAAAACCACAGTATGGTCAGAACTTGAAGTCAAGTGACCCATCTCTCTTGCTTTTCCATTGCAGATTATTTGCCAATCCAGAATGGAAAATAGAGAAGGAGAATGTAGTTTTGTTTGCTTTTCCCTAGCCCAAGCAGAATTGGTCGGTTTGTGGGTAAAATAAAGCACATACAAATTTTTAATGTATTGTTTAAAATAAGTCACTGCTAAGATGACTGAAAAATGACCTTTCAAAAGTTCATTCCAGCCTTATACTTTTGTCACTAAATCCTCTATGACTCATTTCATCTACAAAAGTGAGTGATGCTACTCTCTGCCCACTTTAATTCAAGATTTGTGAGGTTAATTTAAAATGTCATTCAAAGTACTATATATATGCACAAATGCAAGTCATTTTAAACTGTGGATTAATCATGTAAATATATATATTTTATATCTAATCATATCTGAAGCCTGCACCTGTAGCCCTGTGGCATCCAATCCCATCAGATCTCGGAAGCTAAGCAGGGTCCGGCCTGGTTAGTACCTGGATGGGAGACCGCCTGGGAACACCAGAAGCTGTAGGCTTGGGAGAAGGACCTGGCAACCCCCTCCCAAAAATCAATCTGCCATTGAAAACCCTATGCACAGCAGAGAAGCACTGACAATAGTGTTTCCCCTGTTGTACAGAGGGTCGCTATGAGTCGGATACTGACTCGACGGCACCTAACA
>VMDO01014526.1:0-54274 GCA_007922755.1 Pedetes capensis | reverse complement strand
CTCACTAAATTTGTTTATTTAAAAACATAATCTGAACATCCAATTGGAGATTATTTCTTATGATCTAGGGGTGACAAAAAACTACAAAATATGGTCTGAATTTTTTACAGCCTCTATTTTCTCCACATTTATCTTTATGAAATTGTTGGCTTATGTTCTGTGAATTAAATTGTACAGGTTTTCTTCCACCTCATAGGATGAGTTACAAAAAGAAAACAATTGAGTTATTTACATGACCTTTTATATTCATTTTTCATGAAATGAAATCATGTGAAGTTTTATGAGAGACTCTGCAAAGCCTACAGGATGGTTTCTCCATTTAATCCTGAGGCAACTGAGAATCAACAAATGATTAACATAGCACTTGTTATCCAAGCAGCTACAGACATTTGTAAAAACATCCAAAAGCAGGAATGCTGGGCAGGGATGAACATCACCCAGCTCATCCTCATTGCCCAAAATGTATATGTTAACCGAGATCAAGTTGAAAACAGAGAACAACAAAAAGAAGCAGATAGAAGGGCACAACAGAAAGCAGTTTATCTAACCACAGTCTTGGGAAAACTGGTCCTGGGAAGTTCCAAGGTTTCCTCACAAGACTCTCATCAGAATAAAAGCCAGAAACATTAAATTCAGACAAAGAAAAAATAAGTATAATGCCTAAAAGCAAAACTGATTTGTTCTTCTGTAAAACTACAAAAATGAGAAAAAATAAAACATAATGAAAACTGGAGTGTGTGGGTCACTGCGAGGCCTGGGAACTCACAGGTGCATGAAATATAAAATTAAATTATATTGACAAGGAAATAGGTAGTTGTTAATGAGGCTGAGGCATAAGAGCTCCATACTTCTAAGTAGGTGTTATTATGGAAAATGGATGGTAAATTGACATGATTAGATATTGGGAGACTAATTGGAAGGAGTTTATGTTACTGGAATTTAATTTGATATACCAAAATAATGAAATATTTACTTTAATTACTATGAGGGTAAATAGTCAATTATTTTAAAATAAGCAAATTTCTAAGAGATACTACTTTTCTGTTCTTAAAGGTTATAAAGGTTTTGAAAGTATTATGTCTTTATTTTCTTATATTTCTCTCAAAAAGTAAATTATATAATCAGGCATTTCATTGCTAGTTTGAGTACATAGGAATTTTATAATGATATTAAATTTTTTTGATATTTTGTAATATTTAAAATTTTACATGTACGTTGCTAACAGATGTTAAAATTTAAACATTTTTGGTTTTAATGTTTATAGGCTAAGATTATGGGCACATTTAAATCAATACACCCAATCACCATTAAAACTAACAAATGTGGCAGATAGATGGATAACTATGGCCACTGGACTTTTTTCTTACTTTCAGAGTGTATTCCTTAATGTTAGTGGTCAATCTTTATACTGTAACTTATAGTAATTTACCAACACACTTAACCTGTGTAGGGATATATACATATGTATGTATCTGTATATAAGTATGTGTTTCTAAGCAAGGTTCTAAGACTTCTACATAAATGTTAAAAACAGTCGAGCCTAAATTGGACAATAAAACAATGATGGCCTCCTTAACTGTGGGCAATGGGTGCCACAATGGTGCTGATTAATGAAGTAGATAAGCTAACCTTGGGACCAGAATTGACAATCTATATGTCCCATACCGTAATGGAGCTACTAAATACTCATGGCCAAAACTGGCTCTTCAATAGCCACACCATACAGTAGCAGGCATTCCTGTGTGAAAACCCCCACCTGACCATCGCTGCTATAAAAGCCCTTAACTCTGCCACTTACCTGCCCACTGAATTAGGCCCACCTGATAATGATTACTTGTCAGCAACAGATGAGGCATACTCTAGCAGACCTGGTCTCCAGATGACCACTTTGACTGACAATGAGTACATCCTTTTCATGGATGGAAGTAGCTCAGTCAGAGATGGAATCTGCCACTCTGGATAGGCTGTTGTTACCACCAAAGAGGTGCTCCTAGTTGGACCTCTTCCACCTGGATGGTCAGCTCAGAAAGTTGAACTGTGGATATTGATTCAAAAACTCAGGTGGGCCAAAAGGAAAAGGTGTCAACATCTACACTGACTCCAGCAATAAAGATAGCCAAGATACAACCCTGGATTCATCACTCCTGAGTTAAGAGAGCCCATCCTCAGCCTGAAAACGGCTGAATGTGGCAACCTGACCAGGCAGACCCTCTGAAGGCAACCCTACAGAGACAACACTCTCAAAGTTCTGCTCCTGTCACCTGGGAAGCTGACATGTCATTGCACCACTGAAGAAGTTAAAGGAGACAGCACTCTCAAAAAGGGGGACTCATGAATGGTTGTGCTGCTTTATTTTCTGGAACTGTTTAGCCACTGCTGTTCTGTGTATAATCAGTTTTGTACTTGTTTTTGGTATTGGTCTTGCTGCCACTGCCCCTAAGGACTGGAATATCTGGCAGAAATGCTCACTTCCTATTGCATATTGGGTTATTATCTTGCTTTTCTGTGTTCTTTTCTGCTTAGGGTAAACTGGCCATGTATAAATCTAAAGATTCAAAGTTTGATGCCAAACAAGATTAATCAAAGTGATGAAATGGGAGCCAGATGATACCCTATATCCTTTACATTTGATGCCTGCCCCTGTCAATTATAGCTGGCCAGGAATTGTAGATTGTGGAGGATAACAAAGTTCCTAACACAGAGGATCCAATCAATACCATCATATAAAATGTTGTGTCTAATGATGTTAATTGTGTGTGTTCTGTACAAATAGATGAAGAATCATCTTAATACAAGAACTTGGGGGAATGTTGCAGAAAATTTGAATCAAAGGTTAAGATGTGTAGCCAGGCATGGTGGTGCACACCTGTAATCCCAATGGCTCGGGATGTGGAGGCGGGAGGATCACAAGTTCGAGACCAGAGGCAGCCTGCATAACTTAGCAAGACCCTGTCTCAAAAAGTGAAAAACAAAACAAAACAAAACAACAACAACAAAAAAAACCAACAGGCTGGGGGCACAGCTCAGTGATCCAGCACTTGGGCAAAGCATGCAGGCGTGAGGCCCTGGGTCCAACCTCCAGTACCACAAAAAAAAAAAAAAGTTTAAGATGTTATGATGTTTGCTTGAAATGTAATTACTAGAACTTAATATTACTTGTTTAATACTTACACATTCCATCCTGTAGGTCATCTCCCATCTCCTTGCTTCTTATCTACCTGTCTGCGCCCTTATAATCCACTTCCCAATTTCTTACAATTGCTAAACTCAGTCTCTTGTCTACTCTCTACCATGATGGCTGCTTCCCAATTTCTTACAACTGCTAAACTCAGTCTGTTGAGTGTACTCTCCACCCTAAGCCACTTCCTGACTTCTTGTATCATGGTTACTAGCTTAACACACCTACAGATGATCATGTAGGTGGTGCACATGTGGTTCCAGTTGACAGCCCCCACCTTGTAAACTATATAACCCCAGGAGAACTGGGTTTTGGGGTCAGTCCTCAGAAGACTTGTTTCCATGGGCTGACCTTGCTATAGCAACATATTTTTATGTTATCCAACTCCTGAGTCTCTTGAAGTACTTTTGGTTTTCTCATGCTACTTCAATTTCATACCAGCAAGAACCTCAAGCTCTGGTGCCCCCACTTCAAATGAATTTAGGACCTCCACCAGGAAAAATATAGAAGACCTTGGAACTGCCATGAACAGCCCCCACCAGGCAGTGGGCCTACAGGACACTATTGTTCTTGCAGGATTGTATAGATCAGAATTTCTGTATTTTATTTCTAGTTCTGTTATTTATGAACTTACATAACCTTGGTCAAGTTACTTAACCTTCCTGTGCCTTGGTTTCCTCATCTGCAGCATTGGGTTAATACCTTCTCTCTTATGGGGTAAGAGTGAGTGTTGAAGACATTAATACACAGTAAGCACTTAGAATAGGGCCTGGCAAGTGGCAAAGGGCTATTCAGTGTTTGATGTCAGGGAGAGTGATCAGTATGAGCTCTGGTTCTCATGTTGTTTTATAACCATTCTTGGTATTGTAACAAAATGATCCTTTTGAAGTCTTTACTCATAGTGAGCACTTAACATAATGTGATCATTATTTGGAGATTGTGTTTTTGTACTTAATTCTGGATACACATCCTTCATCTATAAGTTCTCTTAGAGTGATATAAGCATTGCCTTCTAAGAGTTCCTTCACAACATGGGAGGTAGTTAAGTATGTAGATTTCCAAGGATGTTTCTGAATACAAAGTAATGAAGGCACTGAAATGGCAGCAAAACCTTAATTAAGTAGAGAAAGCACTGTCACAAGTGGTGCTATACATAAGTTTGAAGGCAAAGCAACCCACAGAGAAGCTACACTTGTAAGAATTAGCCTTGGAGGATATAATTGTATTTGGCATTTAAAGCTTTAAGCCCCCCCCTATGTTTCCCCCCCATGCTTTTTATTTCAAGTGAAGAAACTTAAGAGAAGGGAAGGGGCCAGTCTAGATTAACACAGCAATAAGCAGGACCATAGTCCAGCTTTCTTTTTTATGTATTTTTATTTGTTTCATGATTATGAAATAAAACAAACTATTATTTCAATTTATATTATGTTTATATTAATTTATATTAATATATTAATTCAGTTTATATTAATTATACATAATAGCTGGGCATAGTGGTGCACACCTATAATCCCAGCAACTTGGGAAGCTGAGGCAAGAAGATTACATGTTCGAGGCCAGAGGCAGCCTGCATAGCTTAGTGAGACCCTGCGTCAAGATAAAAAAATATTTACAAAAGGGGCTGGCGATCCAGCTCAGTGGTAGAGCACTTGCAAATTATGCTCAAGGCTCTGGCATCAGCCCCCCAGTACTGCAAAAAAGTTGTACAAAGTAGTGTGTTTCATTATGACATTCATACATGTATATAAGGTACTTTGATTACATTTACATCCCCCCATTACTCACATATATTCCCCCCTCACTGGTACCCTTCCTCTTCCCAAATAGTCTATGACTTTTTTTGAGATTCTATATATGAGAGAAAACATGTTATACTTACCTGAGTCTGGCTTATTTCACTTGTTGTGATGATCTGCAGTTCCATCCTAAATGACATGAATTTATTCTTCTTTATGGCTAAATAATACTCCATTGTTTATATATGCCACATTTTCTTCATTCTTCCACAAATGAGCACTTAATCTCATTCTATATGTTGGTTATTGTGAATAGTACTGCAATAAACATAGAAGTGCTGGTGTCTTTGTGGTGTGGTGACTTGTCTTTCTTTGAGTATATACCTAGGAGTGATAACTGGGTCATATGGTAGTTCTATTTTCAGTTTTCTGAGGAACTTCCATATTGATTTCTATAATGACTATACTAATGTGTATTCCCACCAGTATATCCTTTCCAGTGCATCTTTGCCAGCATTTGTTGTTTTTATTTTCTTGATGATAGCCATTCTAACGGGTGAAATGGCATCTCAGTGTAGTTTGATTTGCATTTCCTTAATGGCTAAAGATACTGAGCATTTTTTCGTGTATTTTTTGGCCATTTGTGCTCTTCTTTTGAAAAGTTTCTCTTCTTCAGTTCAGAGTCCAGATTTCTTGACTCCATATTCATTGCTTCTTTATTTTTATCTGAATTTTGCACCTGTGAAAGTATACAGAGCTGCCTTCCAGTACATGAGTAAAGAGGCAGTTGACTTTTTGTTTCAAATCTCAGAAGCGCATTGCCTATCTTGTCTTCTATAAGTTCTAAAGGTTCTGGTTTTATATTGAGACCTTTTATCCATTTTGAGTTAACTCTCGTGCATATTGAGAGATGCGGGTCAGCTTGCATTTTTCTGCATGTGGATGACCATGTTTCCCAGCACCATTTGTTGAAAGGGCTATCCTTTTTCCAATTTACTTGCTTTGCCCCTTTGTTGAAAATAAGGTGGCTATAGGTGTGTTGAGGTATTTCTGGGTCTTCTGTTCTATTCCACATGTATTCAGGCCTATTTCTGTGCCAGTACCAAGCTGGTTTTGCTACCACTGCCCTATAGTATAGCTTGAAGTCAGGGATTGTGATTCTACCTGCATTAGTTTTGCAGCTTAAGAGGGTTTTGTCTATATGTGGTCCTTTGTGGTTCCATATGAATTTTTGGATCATTTTTTGTATTTCTGTAAAGTCAGTCAGTGGAAATTTAACGGGTATTGCATTAAATTTATAGATTGCTTTTGGTAGGATAGCCATTTTTACTATATTAATTCTCCCTATTCAGGAGCATGGGCTGGGATTTGGCTCAGTTGGTAGAGTGCTGCACTGCAGTCTCTGAGGTCCCGAGTTCAATTCCCAGTACCGCAAAAGTGGGAGAAGGACCTGGCAATCCACTCCCAAGGCAATCCCGAAACAGTCAGCCATTGAAAACCCTGTGAGGGTCGCTATGAGTCGGATACCGACTCGACGGCACCTAACAACAACAACAACATCCAGGAGCAGGGAGGGTCTTTCCATTTTTCAGTGTCCTCTGCTATTCCTTTCTTTAATGTTTTGAAATTTTCCTTGTAGAGATCTGAAGGGTCTTTGGTTAGATTGATTCCAAGGTATTTAATTTCCTGGTGGGCTATCGTGAAAGTTTTTTTTTTTTTTCTGAAATTTCCTTCTCTTCCTGTTTGCAGTTGGTGTAAAGAAAAGCTATTGATTTTTGTGTGTTGATTTTATAACTTGCCACTTCGCTGAAGGTGTTGATTAGTTCTAGAAGTTTTCTGGTTGAGGTTTTGGGGTCTTTCAGGTATAGAATCATATCATCTGCAAATAAGGATAATTTGACCTCTTCATTCCCAATCTGTATCCCTTTGATTTCTTTCTCTTGTCTGATTGCCCTGGTGAGGACTTCAATTACTATGTTAAATAGAATAGGAGAGAGAGGACATCCTTGCCTTGTTCCCTGGATTTAAGAGGAAATGCTTTCAATTTTTCTCCATGTAATATAATGTTGGCTATAAGTTTGTCATAAATGGCTTTTATGATATTAAGGTATTTGCCTGTTATACCTATCTTCTCCAGTGTTTTTATCATGAAAAGGTGTTGTACTTCATCAAGGGCCTTTTCAGCATCAATTGAGATGACCATGTGGTTTTTGTTTGCCAGTTTCTTGATATGCTGGATTACATTAATTGATTTCCATGTGTTAAACCAGCCTTGCATCTGTGGTATAAATCCCACTTGGTCATGGTGGATAATCTTTTTATATGCTGCTGGATTGTTTGCCAGAATTTTATTAAATATTTTTACATCTAGATTCATAAGGGAGATGCATCTATAATTCTCTTTCTTAGATGAATCTTTTCCTGGTTTAGGTATCAGGGTGATGGTAGCTTCATAGAATGTATTTGGGAGTGTTCCCTCCTTTTCTGTTTTTTGGAACAATTTGAGGAAGACAGGTATTATATCTTCTTTAAAAGTTTGGTAAAATTCTGCTGTGAATCCATCAGGACCTGGGTTCTTCTTTGTTGGGAGACTTTTAATTACCTTTTCTATTTCTGTATATGTAATGGGCTTGCTTAGGTTAATTATGTCTTCTGGGGTTAGCTTTGGTAGGTCAAATATGCTAATAAATTTGTCAATTTCTTCTGCATTTTCATCTTTTTGGGAATATAATCTCTCATAGTAATCCCTGAAGATTTTCTGTATTTCGTTGTAGTCTGTGGTTATGGACCTGTTTTCTTTCATAATCCATACTATGTTCATTTTTTCCTTTTTCTTTTTGATGAGGTTGGCCAGAGGAGTGTCTATTTTATTAATCTTTTCAAAGAACCAGCTCTTAGTCTTATTAATTTTTTGAATTATCTCTTTGGATTCTATTTGAGATATTTCTCCCTTTATTTTTGTAATTTCTTTTTGGGTGTTCCTTTTAGGATTGATTTTTTGTTGGATTTCTAGTGTCTTAAGATATGTCATTAGGTCATTTATTTGGCTTTTCTTTACTTTATTGGTGAAGGGGCTGGGATTTAGCTCAGTGGGTAGAGCGCTGCGCTGCAGTCTCTGAGGTCCTGAGTTCAATTCCCAGCACCACAAAAATGGGAGAAGGGCCTGGCAATCCACTCCCAAGACAATCCCGAAGCACTCAGCCATTGAAAACCCTATGAGGGTCACTATGAGTCGGATACCGACTCGACGGCACCTAACAACAACAACAACATTGGTGAAGGCACTTAATTCTATAAATTTCCCTCTTAAAACTTTGCTGTATCCCATATGTTTTGGTATGATGTATTTTCATCATCATTTGATTGTAGGAATTTTTTAAATTCCAATTTGATTTCATCAACGATCCATTGGTCATTCAGTAGTGTATTATTCAGTCTCCATGAGTCTGTAAGGTTTCTGGAATTATTCTTGCTCTTGAGCTCCAATTTTATCCCATTATGGTCTGATAAGGAACAGGGGAAAATTTCTACTATTTTGTATTTGTTGAGGGAGTTCTTATGGACTAGCATATGATCTATCTTAGAAAATGTTCCATGTCAAGCTGACAAGAATGTATATTCCTCATTGTGTGGATGAAATATTCTGTATATATCTGTGAGATCCAACTGGTTTAGGGTGGAGATTAGATTTGATGTATCTCTGTTGATTTTTCGTTTTGATGCCCTGTCTCTTGACAAAAGTTGGGTATTGAAGTCTCCCATTATTATTGTTTCTGGTCCAATAAAAAAAATTTCCTTAGCAAGACACCAGTTGCTCAAGAAATTGCAACAAGAATAGGTAAATGGGATAACATGAAATTAAAAACCTTCTGTACAGCAAAAGAAACAATTAATAGAGTCAAGGAAACACCTACTGAATGGAAAAAAAATCTTTGCATCCTATACATCAGACAAAGGTCTAATTATTAGAATTTATAAAGAACTCAAGAAAAAAAACTCCCAAAGAAACAAATAACCCAGTACACAAATGAGCAAAGGAACTGAGTAGACAGTTCTCAAATGAAGAGGTCCATAAAGCCATGAAACACATGAAAAAATGCTCAATGTCCCTAGCCATTATGGAAATGCAAATTAAAACAACTCTGAGATTTCACCTTACATCAGTAAGAATGGCCAAGATCAATAAAACAAATAAGAAGAAATGCTGGGGAGGTTGCAAAGAAAAGGGAATACTCTTACATTGTTGGTGGAGCTGTAAATTGGTCCAACCACTTTGGAAATCAATATGGAGGTATCTTAAAAAACTAAAAATGGATCTACCATGTGACCCAGCTATAACACTATTGGGAATTTACCCACAGGGAGATGGGTCATCATACCACAGAGACACCTGCATCTCCATGTTCAATGCAGCACTTTTCACAATAGCAAGGTTATGGAATCAACCAAAGTGCCCTTCAACAGAAGAATGGATAAAAAAAAACATGGTACATATACACAATGGAATACTACTCAGCAATCAAAAAGAATGAAATAAGGCCATTTGCAACAAAATGGATGGGATTGGAGAAAATTATTTTAACTGAACCTACACAAGGTCAGAAAGAGAAACACCACATGTTCTGACTCATATGTGGGAGCTGAATCAAAATTATAAGAAGGAAAAAATCCTATGTAAAGGACAGATCATAATAAAAGAAAAAAGCTAAGAATGGTATTAGTATAGATGGTCTAGAAAATGCATGTAATAGTTCTGATAAGGTAAAAAGAAAGTTCATGACAGAAAAAATTTTCTGTCTTAAACAGAACTGGAACCCAAGGATATATAGAAAAATATTACCATAAAAAGACAAGTAAATTGTAGAGAAGTCTTTAATGCGGGGGACGGGGGCAGAAGCGTACAAGAGGGTAAGGGGAACATATATGAATAATGTTCAACAAAATGCATATATGGAAATGTCACAATGAAAGGCATGTCAGAATGAATCACATTAAGGTGTACATTAAAAATTTCCAATAAAAAAACCTCAGAAGCTAAGCAGAAACTCAAATATGGTTAGGATGAATCATAGAATCCAGGTGAGCAGGGCAAGGTAGCAAATGCCATGTTTGATCTTTTAGCATTTGTGCCATTTGGAAACTAACACTGAGCAACCAAACCTCTGGACTTGGTGTGGAAATTAAAGTAGGCTTTGATTTTGTCCTTTGCCAAGCTCATCACCCATTTTGTTAGTGCTGGTTCACCCATGACTTCGAGTCCATTAAAAGTGGTTTGATTTTCTTATCTGTTCATTAGCTGCAAGGGTGTGGTATCCATTCCAGATTTCAAAAACTTTGCCCAGAATCACCATGGACTTTGCTTCTCAGCCAGCTAGAGGAAGACAGCAATGAAAGAGGCCTGGCAGTGTGATTCCTCTGTGTGAGTTTCCTTGGACACAAACACAGGAGCAGAGTTTCTATGGAGCAGCTGGTTTCCCCATTTTGAATTTTGCTGAGGCAGGTAGTTGACTGAACTTTGAGGAAGTCTGGGTTTTCTCTCTCTCTCAGGAAATTACTGATAACATCAGAGCCAGAAGCAGGTGAATAAAATGGAAAAGAAAATTCATAAGAGGCATGCCAAGTTCAGATTTCCAACCCCACCCAATTCTTCTCCTGCTCTCCTTTCAGTCACTACTTGCTACCCAGGAAGCAGAAAACAATAGGCCACTGATTGAATTTAAGTCTAAATGCCAGGCAATTGATGGTAAGAGAAGTAAAAAATAGTTACATTTAGAATCCAAGTCCATATATTTTTATTAGGAGGAATAGTCTGCATACCTCATACTTTACACAGTGGCTCTGATTCTGGGGCCAAACTTAGAAAACCATTCATTTTGGTGATTATTTTCTTGTTCAAAGTTTCTAGCTGGCCTTTTGGGAATTAATCTCTTACAAAAAAGTGTAGAGGTCTTACAGTAAAGAGAAGGAAAAGCATGTTAATTCTAGCTGGACTGGGTCCATATCAGGAGAACTGGAAAACTCTGAGATTTTGGAATAAAAGGAAAACCATTTAACAGAGTTTATGGTAGTGAATATAGCATAAAGATTCATTTGTTTCTTTCTGATCCTCTTCAGGAGAATATAAGAGAAGTGTCTACTTTGGTAAGCTTCCCAGAATAGGTATCATATTACTTAGAAAATTCTACTCATTTATCTAAATTTGTCTCACATATAACAAGTGCCACTTGTACATCATCTTTACTTTTCTCTCATAGCCCTTTTACTTTCTCTCTAGCATTCATTCCTTCAGTTGGCAAATTTGCACCGAAAATCAAGTATGTGCCAGACACAGTCCCACCAGCATCACTGATATAAAAGTTATTAAGGCAATGTTCCAGGCTGGGGTTTAGCTCCCTTGGTAGAATCCATGTGAGGCCCTGGGTTTGATCCCCAGCACTGCAAAAACAGGAAAAGTATGTGACAACCCACTTCCAAAACAATCCCAAAATAGCCATTGAAAACCCTATGAGGGTTGCTATGCTTGGAGCCAACTCAGTGGTACCTAACAATAACAACAACAAGGGAATGTTCCATTTTATTGCTGGGCAATACACCACCCTCAAAACTTAGAGCCTTAATGCAACAACAATTTTACTATATCCCATAATTTAGGAATTCAGGCAGGGCTAGACTGGGTGATTGTTTTGATCAACACGAATCACTTAGTGATATTCTGCTGTTTGATAGGCTGGTTGAGGAGGACCTTTCACAGCTTCACTCATGTCTGGTGCCTTGGCAGTGATGGCTAGAAGGCTAGGCTCAGCTGGCCCTATTAACTAGAGCACCTACACATGGCCTTACCAGTGTGTCAGTGGTTGGACTCCTTTTTAAATATATTTTATGTTTGATACATATTTTATTTTTAATTGACACATAGTAATTGTACATATTTATGGGTATAGTATGATACTTCAATACATATCTATAGTGTATAATGATCAGATATCCTATAGTCATACTACCCTGGTGTCTGATTCCCTCTGATCTTGGAATCTAATCAGGGTCAGGCCTGGTTAGTACTTAGATAGGAGACTGCTTGGCAATACCAGATGCTATAGGATTCAAAGAAGGGCATGGCAGCCCACTCCCAAAGTAGTCAGCCATTGGAAACCCTATGAATAGCAGAGAAGCACTGACAATAATGCCAGGCACAGCACAGTGTTGAGTAGTGTTTCATCGGTTGTACATAGGGTCACTGTGAGTCAGGCTCAACTTAAGGACACCTAACAATAACAACAATAATGATTATATAAGGGTAATTGCCATATCAATTACTTTACACATCATTTCTCTGTGTTAGTTACATTCAAAATGGTGGTTGGTCTCCATATGTTACAGCTCTGGCCCCTAGAACTAGTGTTCTGGTGATCCAAGTGGAATATTCCTAGCCTTTTTTGACCCAGCATCTGAATTCCCAGAATGTCACTTCCACTATAGTCCCTTAGTAAAGCAAGTCAGTGAGGGACAACTCAGATTCAAGAGGAGAACAACTAGATTACATCTTTTAATGAAGGAAATAGCAAAGACTTGATGGGCAACTTTAACATACTAGAACCAGTCAGGGCTTCTGTCCTCAAGAAGATTATATGCTACTAGGGCAAGAAACAGTCTGGTAAATAATCTAGAGGTCCAGACCACCTTAAGTAAACGACTAGATGGTCTATTAAGCCGTATACTGAATGACCTTTTATGATTAAGTAGCAGAGGGCCTGGAGTTGTTCCCTTGTGTTGTTTTGGAAGGTTCCTCTGACACCCCCTACCTCCTACTTAGCATTGCATGTCATGCCAGCAAAGAGACAACTCTGCTGGCAAACGCACATACACAGAGCACAGTGCACAGTCTTATGTCCACACATAGCTGCCTCCATCGTTCTGATTGGTTAAAATCTAATTGTCTGACTGAACTGAGGGGTTGCTAAGTGATTAATAATTATTTAGACTATGAGTTCAGCCAAAACTAGCAATTAGCATGCTGTTCCTTTTGTTAGGCCTTTTCCTCCTCTTCATTTTGCTAATTCCATCTCATTGATTGCAAAGAGTCCTTTCTTACTGGAAAACTTTTCTTGACCACCTGCATCCCAATTGGATATCTTTCCCTGGACTCAGCCTTCAGTCCTCACAGCTTTTCTTCATCATTTATACACACACACACACACACACACACACACACACACACACACACACACACACACAGTTTTTGCAGTATTCAGGGACTGAACCCAGGGCCATGCTAGGCAAGTACTACACCACTTAGCCGCACTCCTAGCCCCTTTTTTCTTTATTATTTTGAAACAGGCTCTTACTAAGTTTCACAGGCTACCTTTGGCCCCAAACTCACAATCCTCCTGCCTCAGCTTTCCAAGTCATCAGGACTGGAGGCACGTGCCATGACACCAGGCTTACACACTCATATTTTATTGTAATCCTTGGTTTAGCTGAGTTTCCAGTGACTGCCCCCAAGAAATATACTGTCAATCAATAGACATGTCAGCAGTGGGAATGTCAGCTAGATACCAGGTTTTCTCAGAGGGAGCGAGAGAAACAGGATGATTCAAACCAATACAGTTGTTCCCTACACATGTGGCTCCTCCATCCTGGTGGCAAAGGAAGATATTGAATCATAACAAATGCATTGGGTGTTTCAAAAATTGAAAGGCTTTGAGTCACACAGGTAGTGATAGGGACTGTCATTTTCCTTGTTGCTATAGTGGTGGCCATATAATAGGACCTAAATAAAAGTTTCCCCCACTTGTCCATCAGTTTGCAATACTGTGGAGAGTTGTGAATATGAGAGCCAAAGTATGAGCTTGAGTATATCCTGAGTTCAGAGACTATCTCAAGAAAAGAATGGATGCATTAGAAACTAATGACCAAATATCAGATGAATGTGGCATGACATAAAAGACATCATTCATGAGGAAACCAAAAGGTTATTTAAAAGACAATAAAAAAGAAAACATGTCAAAAGAGACTCTGAAACTTGACCTTGAACATCAAGCAGCTAAAATAAAGGAAGACATGATGAAGTTAGAAAACTAAGCAAAAGATTTCAAAGGGCAGCTCGAGAAGACAACATCAAATATTTTATAATGACTTGTGCAGCAAGCTGGAGATAGAAAACCAAAAGGGAAGAAAACACTCTGTTTTTCTCACACTTAAAGAATTGAAGAAAAATTTCAAGCCTTGAGTTCTAATAGTGAACCATTCTACAGGGAAAATATTAAACAGTGCAACAACCATCAAAGGTAAATGGACAGAATACACACAGTTATCATATGTTAAAGAATTAGTGGATGACCAATCATTTCAAGAGATTGTTTATGATCAGGAACCAAAGGTACTAAAGTTATATTGGTCCTTCTTGGCAACCTCTCCTTCCAGTGTTAGCTTTCTCTGCATGGGATTTCTGGATCCCAAGCTCTTAGAACAACAACAACAATAACAACAACAAAATACATATTCTTTGGGATCGATCATAATTGACTTTGAAGGTACTCTACTACTTGCTAGTTTTATCACTCTGAGCCTAATTTTCTCATCTGTGAAAGTGGGGACACTAATCACCATTTTATAGGGTTGTGTTAAATATAGTACCTACCTATATAATTGCTGAAAAAATGGTAGGGCCTTCTCATATACCATCGCTGTGTATTAACTTGTCCTCAAAACCGAAATTATTGATTCCACTCTCTCCAGTAAATCATTTATTTTAGGGTGCTTTCTTAGGTGGGGATGATAATGTGCTACTAGGACTGGTTTTGACTACTCTGTTACCCAAGTTTCTAGACTTTGGGTCACATGGCTACCTGGCTTCCTTACCTGGAATATATGGACCCCATGGCCTCTGACACAGTGGCTTCACTGTAGCTGCAATCATATCTTCTCTTTGCAACCCTAGTTTGGTGTTAGGATAGAAGGCAAATAAAAAGAGAGTGAGGCAGTATTTTAGAGAGACTTTTAGCAGAAGCCATAGCATCACTAACCTGGGTAGTGCTAAGAAGTCACTTTTCCTCACACTCTTCTGAAACTAATCTTCATCCATCACCCTCATTCCTGTTTTTTTGATACAGAGATTACAGAAGTGTATTTGGGTGCCATATGACATGGTAATATCTAATCCTTTGACCTCTCATGACAACTTAAGCATTTATTGTCTATGTTGTTGTTGTTAGGTGCCATCGAGTTGATATCCAACTCATAGTGACCCTCATAGGGTTTTCAATGGCTGACTGTTTTGGGATTGCCTTGGAAGTGGATTGCCAGGCCCTTCTCCTTATTTTCTATAGATGGTCTAATTTTGTATTGTTTTTCTATACATGCATTGCTTATAAGATTCAAATTTGCCTTTCATGAATCACTCAAAATAAGACTAAGCTCTTAAATATCAGAGGCTGTGAATGAGTAGCCAAGTGCCTGGATACAGCTTGAGAACTGCAAATTTAGAGAATAGGATGAAAAGAGAAGTCAATGAAGAAAGCTGAGAAGTGAGAGAATGAGAAAAATCAGCAAAATGGAATATTAGACAACTCCAATAAGGAGAGGTTAGAAAGTGTAGATGGCAGGACATAAGCAGCAGGGTAATTTGGAGAGCTTTAGGTGCATTCTATGCACAGGAGTGGAAGTGTAGTACTACTAGAATCCAGCTGTGTTCTCATTAATGCCAAGGAGAGTAGAACCAGCTCTCCCTTAATCCAGACCCTCAGACTTTACTAACCCTTAAATTCCACAATCCTTGGCCTTTTTCCTAGAGATTCTGTTTCAATATGTAATACTAGGAACTATGCATTTTAGTAAGTATCACAAGTGGTTGTGATGCTTCTGGTCCCAGAAGAAACAATGAGATCCCCACTCATATAGTGGTCCAAAGTTGTACTGGTAGTTTGGTGACACTATCACACTCTTATGGTGAGTTAAAGTCCCCAAATCACAAAGTCAGAGAGCTTGAAGGACCCTTAGAGGGCTAACCTACCATTGTTAGTCAAGGAGATACTGGAGGCATTTTGGGTGGTATCATTCTTTGCTGTAGGAAACTAATTATACTGTGCAATAAAAAGATGTGGAACATCCTTTGTTCCCATTCACTCAATTCCATTAGCACCCAATCATTGTGTTAATGACCAACCAAACCCCCACCCCATGCATTTCCTCATAATTCCTAAGGGGGCAATACCATCCCCATTGAGAACCACTGTCACTGCTTCATTTTAAGTGGGAGAGAAATGGGATCCAAAGCAGAGAGGGGAGTTCACCAAAATTCCTCAGTGGGCTCTTTTTGAAGGAACATACTCTCAAGTCAGATGTCCTCCATCCTATACTTCTGGAACTGAGTTTTGGAAACTAAATGCAGGCTTGCCTCCACAGTTGGACAGTCATCTTTATTAGAAAGCACAGAGACCATTTTACGAAGTCCCTACTGTCTCAGACAGCATCAAGTTAAGTGCTGGCTACACAAAAGGCACCTCCCAAATGCCCGCTAAACTGAATTGAATCATTAAATTCTCTGTGTGTGGTTCTTTGAAGGTGAGTAGGTTTAAAAACACCTCCTAAGCAGTAAGCCTTCTTTTGAGAGTAACTGGGTTGTTTGTTTAGAATCCACTTTAAGGAGAAACATTAGTTCATTAACATGTTCTTGGTATATCAAGAACATTATTCTGGACTTTGAACTCCACTGGAGTGCACATACTAGGAAGACAGAGATTCTTGCCTTTATTCACTATTTATCTTCTAGAATGGTACCAGCTGCATAGGTAGACATTCAATAGTTATTGAAAGGCTCCATGTTATAAATAAAAGGTTATTTACTTCTTCATACCAGGGTAAAAGAAATAAGGATTTGCAAAGATTTTATCTTCTGGGAGAAAAATAACAAGTAAATATATGTTTAAATAGAATGCCTTGTGTTCATAAAGAATATTTATTTCTAAAGCTCAAAGACTTTTATCATCTGTTAAGGAAATAGTAAATAAATATGACCCTTTTGAGTCAACAGCCTATAGCTCTACCACTGTGGTGTTTGATCTTATCAGATCTCAGAAGCTAAGGAAGCTCAGACTTGGTTAGTACTTGGATGGGAGACCATCTGGGAACACTAGATACTGGAGGCTTGGAAGAAAGACCCAGAAACCCACTCCCCCCAAAAAAAACAATCAGCCATTGAAAACTCTATGAATATCAGAAATGCACTGACAATAGTGTTTTGTCTGTTGTACATAGGGTCTCTATGAATTGGACACTGACTCAACGGCACCTAACAACAACAACAACAACAACATTTGAGCCTACAGTGACAGATGCTGATAGCCTGACTACAGTCTTAAGAAAGAGCCTGCTGGTGCTGTTGTTCAGTGCACTGTCCCTTCCTCTTTCCTGTTCATCTCTGTCAAGGCTACTGATAACTGTGTTGAGACTCACAGATGTAAAGGAACTAAGCAGCCAAGCAAAGACATCATATTACAAAGTCACTAGCTCTCAGATGGCAATGAGAAACTAAATAAGAGAGGATGAAATGAACAGGGAAAGAAAAGTGGACTCCAAGCCTCAATGAACCATACAAGGGTGACTTCCTTGAATAGCAGCAGATGATAAAGGGCCTTCAGGGTTTCAATTGATGAAAAGACCAATAGTTTCCAACAGATTGATATTGTTGTCCCAATATACTGATGGGACCCCAAAGTACCTTAGTGAAGTCTAGTGCCTAGAGTACAGAAGGCAATGTTCTATACTTTCACACACCTGTTCTCTTTACATCTCACTTTTGTGCACATCATACCATAGAAAGGCACCTAGGCAAACCAGATCCCATTAAGAAAATTACTTGGATGTGGATGACTTTGTAAATCAATTGTGTAAGGAAAACTGGAAAGAACTGGAAATAATTCACTTGGATAAGAGAGGAGTCTGAACACTATTATGGCAACTTGCAAAGATTTGAAGGACTGACAGGCTAAATGACAGTATATTTCTATACATCTTCTGAGAGCAAATGCATCAAAATGCCAGTAATTCAGATAATTTGCTCAACACAATGGAGAACTTTTTAATGACTCTATGCTATCTAGCACTGAGATGGGCTGGATCTTTAGGTAGTGAGTTCTTTGTCATTGGAAGAGTTGAAGAAGTGGCTGATTGACCACTTGGCAGGGAAGCCATAGAGGAGATTGAAATGTCCAATAAGATTAAATTCCATGACTCTTAAAGTCAAGCCTGAACTCAAGCTTGCAGGTTTGGGATTTTAAGGTGATAAATTAGTCAGATTCAATATATATGTATATATGCAGATTATATCTGTCACTTGTTGTTAGGTGCCGTTGAGTCCAACTCATAGTGACCCTATGTACAGCAGATCAAAACACTTCCCCTACTCTGTGCCAGGCACACGATCTTATTTATGTTTAAGCCTGTTGTTGAAGACTGGTGGAGGGTTTTCTTTTTTTCTTTTTTCTTTTCTTTTCTTTTCTTTCTTTCTTTCTTTTTTTTTCTGAACTGCCACTCTCCCAAACATGTCTTTCTCCAGGGATTGGGCTCTCCTGACTACATGTCCGAAATGTGTAAGACACAGTCTAGCCGTCCTTGCTTCCAAGGAGCATCCTGGTTGCACTTCTTCTAGGACAGATCTGTTGGTTCTTTTGGCAGTCCATGGTATATTCAATAGTTGTCTCCAGCACCATAATTCAAAAACATCAGTTCTTTTCCTGTGTCCATATTTGTGCCTATTCCCAAAAAGGGGACCCAACTGAATGTGGAAACTATCAGAAAATATTAATATCGCCGGGCGCGGTGGCACACGCCTGTAATCCCAGCGGCTTGGGAGGCGGAGGCAGGAGGATCGCAAGTTCGAGACCAGAGGCAGTCTGCATAACTTAGTGAGACCCTGTCTCAAAAAGGTAAAAAAATGGGCTGGGGTGCAGCTCAGTGGTCCAGCACTTGTAGAGCATGCAAGCGCAAGGCCCTGGGTTCAACTCCCAGTACCACAAAATAATAATAATAATAATAGTAATAATAATAATAATAATATCATACACAAGTAACATTTTACTAATGATCATTCAAAAGTGACTGCAGCAATATATAGACAGGGAATTGCCAGAAAATCAAGTGGGATTCAGAAGAGGGCGGAGAACCAGGGACATCATTGCTGATATCAGGTGGATATTATCCAAAAGCAGAGAATATCAGAAAGATGTCTATGTTTTATTGACTACACAAAGGCATTTGACTGTGTGGATCATAACAAATTATGGATAACACTTTGGAAAGTGGGAATACCAGAGCACCTAATTGTATTCATGCAGAATCTGTATGTGAACCAGGAGGCTGTTGTCTGAATAGAACAAGGAAACACTGCCTGGTTTATAATTGAGAAAGGTGTGCATCAGGGCTGTATACTTTTGCCATATCTCTTCAATTTATATGCTGAGGAAATAATCCAAGAAGCTGGACTTTCTGAGGAAGGACATGACATCAGGATTGGAGGAAGACTCATTAACAACCTGCATTATGCAGGTGACACAATTCTGCTTTCTGAAAGTGAAGAGGATTTAAAACATTTACTGATAAAGATCAAAGATCATAGCCTTCAATATGGGTTGCCACTAAACATCAACAAAACAAAAATCCTTACAACTGGGTCAGTATGCAACTTCACAATAAATAGAGAAAAGATTGAGGTTGTCCAAGATTTTACTTTGCTTGGCTCTATAATCAACATCCGTGGAAGCATCAGTCAAGAAATCCAAAGACGCATTGCCCTGGGGAAAGCTGTGGCAAAAGATCTCTTTAGAGTATTGAAAAGTCAATATGTCACATTGAAGACAAAGGGGCGCCTGACTCATGCCATGGTAATTTCAGTTGCATCCTATGGTTGTGAAAGTTGGATATCGAACAAGGGAGACAGGAAAAGAATTGGTCTGTCACTTAGATGGGATTAAGTCATTATTTAAAGTCTTAAGTGGTCGTCACTATTTAAACACCCACTGTCGCATAGATTTTTAGATAATTTTGTTAGAACTTTTATGAGAGCATATGCTTAATGTGCACAAAGGAACAAACCCTCTTGCCATAAAATCCCATGTAGTCTATGGCTCACCTCTACCCAGCCATATATTCTCAGTTATGCCTGGATTCCTTCAGTTTGCTTGGGATTAATTCTCAGCAAAGTGGGAAGAGAATGTAAATACCTATGATTTGAGAAGCACTGCACTCAGAGTCATGGTCAAGGTCAGGGTTCTTACCTTGATCTCTGGCCTGCCTTGTTTGTTTAGGTCAGGATAGCCTAACTGTCCCTTGAACATCTTATGCTGCTCCTTCAGCATTTTCACTAGTCACAGTTGCTTACTTGTCTTCTTTTGATATGCTCTTTTGATAGAATAAGGCCCACATGATAAAAGTTCAAATAAAATAAACTGTATTCAGTGAAATGTAAGCCCCTATTTCCTAGCTGACTTTAATGCCTTCATCCAAAGGCACCTGCTATGACCACCACCTTGTAGACCCCTCCAGAGTGAATCTGTGCACACATAAGCATAAATGTAGATTTTTGCATGGTGTGGGGGCCTCATATGTGGCTCTGGCCACTAGTTTATGTGCCCTTTTGCTTATATTCAGTTCTTATGATAGATAATTCATTTATGTGGAGCCAATCCTCTCTGCTACCCTATACTGGCTTTATCATTTTCTACTTCTCACCTGATCTCAATCTGCCACTCTAACCTAGGAAGAACTTAACCAAGAAGAAGTAGAATTCATCATTCAGGAAAATAAAAGAATTTCTAGTTTCTATTTCCAGTCTATATTTTCTAGCCCTGCAAAACTAAATAGTGCTTGCTCATCTGCTATTGACTCACGGTATTCCAACAGCAAGCAATTTGCATTTTTCTTCACAACAACTTTCTCCTTAGGATGTTGTAAAAACTAATGTTTTAAGATTCTCATAAAAATTCATAATAATAAAGCCATTCCATCCTAAGCATCTAAAAATTGAATCAAAATGAAAGCATTAAATAAGCTCAACAGTTTACAAACTGAGCAGTACCATGTTGAAGATTAAACTATGTAGGCTGGGAATTTATTTGGAGCATATTTGTATTCTATTTTTTCTGGACATGGCCACATATACATTATCAGAGATATGATGTGTTCAGATATTTAGAAGTCTGTGTGATATCTGGGAAGGTGAGAAAAGAGTAGAGAAGGAAATGAACCTATAAAATTTTAGCATTAGAAGGGGGTAGCCTAGGCTAACTAGCTCTGGCTGCATCCCTACCAAGTGGTTGTCTAGCTTCTGCTTTGAATATTATCACTGACTGGGTGCTTTAAAAATCTCAAGGTACCTTATTCTATATTCAGGCTACTATACAAGGGAGTTCTTCATTAGGCAGAATCAAAATCCATCAACTACTTTCTTCTATTTTATTCTATATTAAACTCCCTTGGACCACATTGTTGTTGTTGTTGTTGTTGTTGTTATTGTTGTTGTGTGCCGTTGAGTCAGTATCCGACTCATAGCAACCCTCATAGGGTTTTCAACGGCTGACTGTTTCGAGATTGCCTTGGGAGTGGATTGCCAGGCCCTTCTCCCATTTTTGCGGTGCTGAGAATTGAACTCAGGACCTCAGAGACTGCAGCGCAGCACTCTACCACATAAGCTACATCAAATCCTTTGTTAGTGTAAGCATTCTTTATATACTGAGAAACAGTTTTCATGTACTGCCAAATATTTTTTTCATCTGGAGTAAGCATTCTAAGTTCCTTAAGTGGTCATCAAATAACATTATTTCCCACCCACCCATCATCTGTGAGGGCACAAAAAACTTCCTATAGTGTAAAATATGTCAGTCTCTTCTCTTATGTCTTGTTGATCCAGACAAATTCAGTGAGATATATGAAAGGCACCTCACAATAAAATTAATTTGGATAGGAATCATGGAATTATTTTAGAATGAAATAATAAAGGCCAATCTGGTAACACCATTTCATAAAATCAGGCCTTGAACCATTTAGGCTGATAGTGATGCACAGGAACATGGACATAAGAAAACTTTGGATAACACCATAATTTTCAGAATTAAAGTGTTAGGAAACTATAGACTCAGGGGTAGGAAAGGCCTTTAGAGATCTGTTAGTCGAAGACCATCATTTTATAGATTGGGAGATTGAGATTTGAAGAAGAAAGAGGCACACACAATGTCCCACAGCTAGTAAGTGGCAAATAAAAGACTAATTCACCTCTTTTTATTATCATTTCAGCACTTTTCTTTTCCTTAAGTTGGAACACAAGCAAGAGCCAGGTAGTGAAGGATATCCTTTTATCAATTTCTCTCTAATTGCTGTCAACAAATTATATTTCACTGTGCATGCATTTGAAAGGTTATAAAATTATATGAGAAAGTTCTTAAGATTGTTAAGAATCTTTTAAGTACCACTGTTACATTCACCAAACATAGTAGTTCATGGCTTTTTGAGTATTAAATTGATGTGAACATCAGAGAGGGTAAGTCTCCATTATTAGAAGGAGACTTCACATGGAATGTCTTAATAGCAAAGATACAACTTGGGGATATTGATAAACCATTTAGGAATAAGAATGGAAATATTAGTCAATAATACATATTATTTTATGATAAAGCACTGATGTCATATAATTATATTACTATAACATTGGTCTAAATAGAAACTCAAAATTGATGAATTCTTCACATATTTGAGATGCATGTGTTTTTTCAAGTATTAGAAATGGGGAGCTGTTGCTAGGATTCCAGGGCATTGGAGATATGGTGCACACTTTACAGGCACTCTGTGGACATTTTTTGTTTAAAAAATAAAAATAGCCAGGTGCAGTGGCACACACCTGTAATCCCAGTGGCTCAGGAGGCAGAGGCAGGAGGATCTCAATTTTGAGGCCAGAGACAGTCTGTGTAACTTAGCGAGACCCTGTCTCAAAAAGTAAAAAAAAGGGCCGGGGGTACAGCTCAGTGGTCCAGCATTTGCAGAGTATGCAAGCGCAAGGCCCTGGGTTCAATAGCATGCCATTACAAATCCATGCCATAATTTATACTGTATTGATTTTATTGTCACAATTTTGGAAATATTCTGTCATGTATATTTATGATGGCCCAAAAATAAATAAGTAAATAAATAAATAGATAGATAGATAGATAAAAATAGTGGCAATCTCTAGATTTCACATTTATGTAACCCCCTAAAGGGTCACAGTAGTAGATTCCCTCATGTTTCTAGGTTCTTCTCAAGCTGAGGGCTTCTAAGTAGAAACTACACTGACTGAGATGAACCACTGGCCTTGTGTGAGGATGACCCAAGCCTGGTCCTGCCTCTGTGAAGGACTCTAAGAGTTACATGAGGACTCAGCAGTGTTACCAAATGAAAATATTCAAGTTTACAGGCAGAGTCATTTATCATTGTTGTACCTGCCAGCTCAGATTGAATTTAGCACAGTGCATAAGCACTAAATGCCTACAGCCATACCACCCTGGCATCTGATCTTGACAGATCTTGAAAGCTATGTAGGGTTGAGCCTGGTCAGTAATTGGATGGGAGGCCACCTGGGAATACAAGGTGCTATAGGTTTGGGAGAAGGATCCAGCAGCCCACTCCTGAAACAGTCAGCCATTGAAAACCCTGTGAATAGCAGAGAAGCACTGAAAAAAGGGCTAGGCATGGCACAGTGTCAAGTAGTATTTTGTCTGTTGTACACAGCGTTGCTGTGAGTTGAACCCGACTCGATGACACCTAACAACAACAATAAGCACTAAAGTTATTTTACTAGAACATAGTTCATATTGGTCAATCAGGAAAGTATCACGCTTCAAAACAGAGTAACCATGGACCATTTGGAGAATATGCTTCCGTTAGTGTTGTGCTATAGTTTCTCTCATAACTTCTTTACAAGGCAGTGTCCTTTACCGATTTGTGAACATATGAATGGAATAACCTCAGTAGGTGTATATAAATGTTTTTTGAAAAGTACATTTAAACTCAGACATAGATCTTTTTTTCCATAAAATATGTACCCATAAAACATTGCAAATGTGAAGAGAGACAGTTAACATTTGAGAGAAGGGATCAGAGAAAATCTGCTAAATGCCCTTTTAAAAACAGGCCTGGTTCTACTTTCTGATCTTATAAGATAGCATGCCATTACAAATCCATGCCATAATTTATGCTGTATTGATTTTATTGTCACAACTTTGGAAATATTCTGTCATGTATATTTATGATGGCCCATAAATGTTGAGAATAACATTTAGAGACCAAGTCACTATTTAGAGTCAAGAAAATAGAGGGCTGTGTAGAGGGCCCTTTAATAGGCCCAATGTGTAGACCTGAGAAGTCTGCCTAAAATTGTCTTGAAAATTAAGTAAAAGAAGCCCTCAACTAATAGGAGTTCAAAATAGAAATCCAAAAGTTGAAAGCTGTAGTCCCATGTAATGACTCTATTTAAAATCCCTTATGTTTTCCTGTCCAGGAATCTTCAAATTGTATGTTTATAAAAGGAATTGACACACAAGCATCCAGCATATTTTAAGGCGTCAGGATTCTCTGGGTGAGTAGGTTGTAGCTTTGGTGTATTAGCATACTATGAACACATAACTTCCAGTTTTAGATCTGGAGTTACTAACAGCATCAATTCAGTACCTTGGAACTCAAGGCTCCAGTTGTATTGGTGCCAGATGGGGAGTCAATATGTTGTCTAAACCAGACTAGTTAAGAAGCTTTGCTCCATATAGTAGGTAGAAGAAATGTGACTTCTTTGCTCCCATTTTCTTCATCCTGCATTAAAAACAAAGCACAAAGTTGGTTAGAATCAATGTGAATATTGTCAATAGCTGCTGAACTCTGGCTTAACCAGATGCCATAGCTATAGCAACTGGGAAATATTGGACGTTTGAGATTAACATGCTACTGAAATTTGCTAAATATAGCACACTTTGTGATAGGGTGCATATTGTATGTATTTCCTTTATTTCTCAAATGAAAAAGTAAGTCAAGCTTTGGAAGGAAAGTTAATTTATTACATGTGGTGGCTGTTGATTTCCTTGATCCATATCTATAAATGTGCATTTTGAAACCAAATGAGATAAATCAGCTTGATTGTCCAACACATGGATGGAAATTGGACTGTCATAAAGCAATTTTCAGATTTGTGTGGCTGTTGGAATATTCATCTTTTAGTTATTGGAAAGTACTTTGGGCTAGCAGTCAGGAAACCTAAATCCCAGCCTCTATGAGTAAATAAATCATTATGTGATCTTAGGAAGATCTTAGGTTTCTTTTTTTCTCTTTTATTTTGTCCTTCCTTTTTTCACTTTTCTTTATATCTTTCTTCTTTGTCAGTGCTAGACTTTGAAATCTCTTGCCTTCTTTTTCTAGGATGCTGAAGTAGAGTTACGTTCCTTCTTGCTGTGGCTCTGGAGGGTACTTATTTATACCCTGTGGGATGAGAAAGAGAGATCCATATCCTAGGATACCTAGATTGGAGTTGTGGGTGATATGTCAAAAGGACTGGGATTTCTTTACAGGCTTTTTTGTGGTTAGTAATGTGATCTCTCTACTCCATAAAATCTATAATCAGACTATTGGATTCATGCTCCCTAGATCCTCCGTTCCACATAGCTGGGCCTATATGATCCCTCAAATTAGTCTAAGCTCCCCATTCCATCCTACCCAGCAAGTCTCAAGAGTACCATCCTGTTTATAGTCAAGGGAAATTTAAGACAGACATGATGGTACACATCTGTAATTCTAGCACTTAGGAGGCTGAGACTGGAGAATCACAATTTTGAAACCAGTCTGGGCTATAGGGTGGGACTGTTTCTCATAAAGCCAAAAGGTAGGGAGAGAGGGAGCAGGAGAGGGAGAAGGAGAAACAGAGGGAAAGAGAGAAAGAAAGGGAGAGAGAGATATTTAAAGGGCACAGGGTCATGGAAGGGTTCATTGATACACTGTAACCTCAAGTTCTCAGACTCTTTGCATCAATTCTAATGAATACATTTTTGCAGCCTTCCTGTGACCAAGCCCTTGCCTTCCCTTCTGCATCCATTGTCTGTCTGTTACCTGCTATCTTATACCAGAGAGCCTGGATCCCTGCTTTGACTCCATACTCTGTGTCTTTGTCCATGAAACACTGGGATTCTGTTCCCCTTTTTAGTCTTGGGTATTGGGATTGGCCATTGCCAGAATATTCTGAGATTACTTGTCTGCCTGTCTACAGAGGCATCTGTGTTCAGCTTGTGTCTGAGACTCCAGGAGACCTCAGCCAAATGGCCAGCAAAGTCCTGAGTTGCTTGTTGCTTTTCCTCACTGAAACTGCTGCCTGCCTTTCCTGGACCTCTGCCTACTACTTCTTCTTACCAGATCCTCCTAAGGTGTGCACCCTCTGTTCTGTGGGGACCTTGTCCTTTTACTCATGTCCAAGCCCCTATTTTTCACCTCTCATTGGAGACCCTCATATCAAAGCCATCATATGCCTGCCTGCCTGGTATCTTAAGTTCTGAATCTCCCCAGGTTGATCTATTCCATTTCCAGCCAAGCTCCAATTACAACCTACCTGGGTCCAGCTCTGAGTCCATTCCTCAGGATGAAAGCTACTATATCCATATTCTCACTCAATATGCACCAGTTAATAAGCCTTTCAGAAACTTTGCAGTTATTGACTTTGTAGGCTAAATTCAAGTTAAGATTCTGAGATAGATGATGAGGGAGAATTTTTGCATCTCTGTAGCCTATAGTAAGGAGAGGGATGCTGTTGGGAATTTTTTAACCAACAGGAGATAATTACAAGAAAAGTGAGAAATGCCATTGTGATCTTTTTGGAAGCAAAGTTATATATGAATACAAGATTGTTAGTAGTAGTCAGCTTAGTAGTATTCAACTCCTGTCAAAGGTACTTCTGGCTTGATAAAATAACTCAGACTCCAAACCACATATCAGGAATATGTACTGGCCAGCTATGTGCCCTTATGCTGAGGAATTGCTCTTTCTGAACCTCAATTTCCTCATATGTCAAATGAGGCTTTTTGAAGATGGTATCTTCACTTGCCTACAAGCTTTCAGGTGGTATCAAGAAATACCAGTTAGTAGACAGCAGATATTAAAGTGTTTTAAGAAATGGAGCACATTATGTAGGTTATCTAGTCTTCCTTCCCAGATGAGTGAAGTTCACAGACATGGAACCTCTTGCCCAGTATTGACTGAAAGCAAAGATTGGGATCAATATCCTGAGGGAAAAGCAGGTCAGAGTGAAGGCAAATGGCCTGACAAGGAGCTAGATAAGAGTAGAAAGACAGTACACAAAGCCAAGTACTTTGGAGAGCCAACAGAGCCAATACATCAGGAAGTTGGAAGGAAAGGAATTTCCTGAATGGAGAGGAATTTCCTGAGCTAGAGTACAGGGCTACTGGCTTCTTTTTGTTTAGTGCCTGCTGTTGCCCATCTAGCAGCATAGACTCAAGCTATTCTGGAAGCAGTTAAAGGATAGATGAAGAGCAGACCAAATGTGGGGGAAAATTCTTATAAGATGTGGCAGGATTTAGGGACCAGATAAAGGATATAAAGCCAGTGTCAAATAGTCCAAGGTAAGCCCAATTCAAAGGAGAATAATAAATGGCCCAGATGAGCAGCAAAGGCAGGCTATATGTGGACATCATGATGGTTAATTTTATGTGTCAATTTGTATAGGGTATGGTGCCTAGTTGTATGTTTAAACACTAGTTTAGATATTGCCATGAAGTTATCTTTTAGATGACATTAACATTTATCAGGATAGGCACAGTGGCACACAT
Organism: Pedetes capensis; assembly: GCA_007922755.1. Taxonomy (NCBI): domain Eukaryota; kingdom Metazoa; phylum Chordata; class Mammalia; order Rodentia; family Pedetidae; genus Pedetes; species Pedetes capensis. The sequence goes on along the minus strand of VMDO01014526.1, from coordinate 26,525 downwards.
CTGTAATCCTAACATTTGGGAGGCTAAGGCAGGAAAATTGCAAGTTCGAGGCCAGCATTTGCTGTATAATGAGACTCTCAACAAAGAAATTTTCCTTAGCTGACTGCAGATTGACCTCCATAATGTGGGTGAGGCTTATACAATCAGTTGAAGGCCTTATGATGAAAGACTGAAGTTTCTCAAATAAGAGGAAATGCAGCCTCATGACTTTAACATAGAGACTCTGCTTGAGTTTCTGTGGGTCCCCCCTCCCCATGGCCAGGACAGGGATAGCTCTTCTTCTCCAACTGGGATTGGGACCCCACACTGGGGGACTGGCGAGCATGACGGAGTTAAGGATGGCTTTGGGATGCCTTTAGATTAGATTTTATTGTATAGCCCCTGTAAGGAAATTGGCATCAGTCCAGGGGCCCTCCACATGTCCTCCACGAAGGCTGGATTCTTCTCTGCTGCTGGTCTCTGATGATCTCCGTCTTGGTCCGGTGATGGGATGGTCTGTGCGATGGCAGGCAGTCTTCTCTCTTGATCTGGTGGTGTGGCCCATCTGAAGTGGAGTGGCAGAACTGCAGAACAGCAAGCGATCTCTGCTTATATAGTCTTTTGGTAACTGCCTCAAGATGGCAATCAACCAATCAAGTGGTGGTGCAAGGGGCTCAACACAACCAATTAGGAGTGACATTCAAATAAAGAGTGAAACCAGATGTCACTTTCTGGGCAATCAAGGGGTGTTTTTTAGTGGCCAATCAGTGGACAGGGTGATGGTTGAGAGTAACCAGATGGCAGGAGGTCTGAGAGGGCAGGGGCCATCTTGGCTCAGTCAATGCCAAGAAGACCCAGATGTGGGACAAGGGTCACTGGGAGCCATCTTGCCCTGGGGCATAGATTTCAGACCTCCAGGTGGGCTAGACTGACCTTATCCCAATCATGCTTCCTCTCTATCCCCTGTGACTATCCCATAATATTCCCTACAAGTTTCCAAGCCACCCAGTCTACCCTGTGGATTTAGGGGTCAAGACAACAGTATCAATTCTTACCTGAGTTTCTAGCCTGTCATCCTATAAGTTTCAGACTTGTCAGCCTCTATAATCACTTAAGTAAATTCCTTAAAATAAAGACTGACTTTCAGTTTAAGATAGGGTATTAAAGGTACTGTCTATATGACATGGTAAAACAAAGAAGTTAGAATAGAAAGGAGGCATGGATGCTTTTCCAAAGAAAGAAGGTCTGGAAAAGCACTGAAACCACAAAGGAAGTTGTGAGATAGCCCCAGGTTGCAGAACAGAGATGATCAGTAAAAGGGAGTGAATAGGACATGTCTCTAGCCATGGCTACCCATGGGGAAGGGGAAATGGAGCCCTCATCCAAAGACTGGTATAGGAGATTGTGATATGAAGAGAAAGATGCTCATTAAGAAGACTCCCAAATAGAAAGGGAAATGATATCCACGCCTACAGATGCACAAATCACAAATCAGAAACACAAAAAACATAAAAAAGCAAGGTAACACATCTCCACCAGAAGGCCATGATTTTTTAATCAAAGTTACACAAATAGTAGGAGTGTCAGATGAAGAAAAAAGCCTACTTATAAAAAAAGCCTACCTATAAAATCATCAGTGACTTCAAAGAAGACATAAACAAGCAAATGAGTGAAGTAAGGAAGTGAATACAGGACCTAGGTCAGAAAGTCACCAAGGTAGAAGACAAAGTCAGAAAAATGGATGAAAAATTCAGCAAGGAAATTGATATTTTGAAAAAAAACCAGAAATTTTGGAAATGAAGAACTCAATAAACCAAATAAAAAAACACAGTGGAAAGAATCACTGATAGCCTAGATGAAGCAGAAGATAGAACATCAGGGATGGAAGATAAGGTTGAGGAAATACTACATTCAGGTATCAACAGAAAGAAAGAAAAAAAGAACATGACCACGAGTTTCACAATCTTTGGGACATGATGAAGAGGCCAAATATAAGAATCCAAGGGGTAGAAGAAGGAGCTGAGATGAAAACTAAAGGCATAGAAAAATTATTCAGTGAAATCATAGCAAAAAATTTCCAAAATCTAGGGAAAGAAATGGACATCCAACCACAAGAAACATTTAGAACATCAAACATGCATGACCAGAAAAGAACCTCCCTGTGACATATAACAATTAAAATGTCAAGATTATAGAACAAAGAAACAATATTAAAAGCTACAAGAGAAAAACACTAGCTCACTTACAAAGGAAAACCCATCAGAGTTGCATCATACCTGTCAGCACAAACCCTAAAATCTAGGAAAGCTTGGAATGATATATTTCAAGCCCTGAGAGTAGATAATTGCCAACAAATATTATATTAATCAATGTTGCCATTAAAAATTGATGGAGAAATAAAAACATTTCAAGAGAAGCACACACTAAAGCAATTTATGACCACCAAGCCAGCATGGCAGAAGATACTTAAAGGAGTCCTATACACAGGAAGAAGAAAGACAGTGTTTACCACAAGAATATAGGAAAGAATAAACATGAGAAGAGCAAATGAACTAAAGAGAACTAGGAAAAAATCAATCACGTCTAACTGAGAAATCCCAGCAAATCCTGAATATAAAGAGAGAAACAAAAGAATAAGTAGTATATAACCCAACCAAGAAAATGCCCAACACAATCACAAGAACCAGCAAACCTCTCTTCAATAATAACCCTCAATGTAAATGGTCCTAACACTCCAATTAAAAGACATGCATTATCAGACTACATGAAAAGAACAAGATACAACAATTTGCCATATACAAGAAATACATCTTACTGACAAGGAACCCCACAGAGTGAAAGTAGGATGGAAATTGATAATACCAAACAAGTGGAAGCCATCCTTATATCAAGAAAATAGATTTCAAATTAAAACTAGTCTGAAGAGACAAAGCAGGTCACTACATATTAATTAAGGGAAAAATCAATCAGGAAACTATAACAATTATAAACATATATGCATAGAACATTTGTGCACCCAACTGCTTTAAAAAACAGAACTGGACCTAAAGGAACATGAAGATCCAAATACAATAATAGTGGGTGACTTTAATACTGAATTCTCATCAATAGATAGAACATCCATACAAAAAAAGTCAACAAAGAAACTTCAGAGTTAAACAGTATAATAGATCAAATGGACTTAATAGATATCCACAGAATATTTCACTCAAGACTATACAATACACAGCAGACCATGGAACTTCCTCTAAAATAGCTCACATTTTAGGCAATTAATCAAGCCTTAGCAAATAATTTTGTGTATCTTCTTGTTGCTAGGTGCCATTGAGTTGGTGTCCAACTCATCGTGACCCTATGTACAAGAGATGAAACACTATTGTCATATTTTCTGCTCTCCATAGGGTTTTCAGTAACTGCTTTTTGGGAGTGGGTTGCCAGGTCCTTCTCCCAAGCCTACAGCACTTGGTGTTCCCAGGTGGTATCCTGTCCAAGTACTAACCAGGCCTGACCCTGCTTAGCTTCCAAGATCAGACGGGATCGGATGCCACAGTGGTATGGCTGCAGGTGCATGTATCTTATCAGACAATAATAAAACTAGACATGAGCAACAATAGAAATACAGAAACTATACTAATATATGGAGAATGAATAATACATTCTCAAATGATAAATGGATAATTAAAGAAATCAGAGGGAGAGCTATAAAAATTCTTAGAATCAAATGAAAATGAAAACACAACCTGCCAGAACCTTTGAGATTCAAAAAAGGCAGCTCCCAGAAATAATTTTATAGCTATGAGTGCCTACATTAAAAACTCAGAGCAGACTCAAACAAATAATCTAATCATATACTTCAAACTCTTAGAAAAAGAACAAAAAAACCCAATACCGGTAGATGGAAAGAAATAAAAATATATCAGAGAAAAAAATTAATGAAATAGAGATTAAAAGAAGAATAAAAATAATTGATGAAACAAAGAGCTGATTCTTTGAAAAGATAAACACGATGAACAAACGCTTAGCAAAACTAACCAAAGGAAAAAGAGAGAAGACTGAAATTTTAAAAATTAGAGGTGAAAAGGTGGACATTATAACAGATACCAAAAAAATCCAGAGAATCATTAGGGAATATTTTGAAAAACCATACTTCCCCCAAAACTGGAACACATAGGTGAGATGGATAAATTCACAGACATATATGACCTGCCAAAATTAAGTTAAGAGGATATTACAAACTTAAACATATCTATAATGAGCAGTGAGATTGAAGCAGTAATAAACATTCTTCCAACAAAGAAAAGCCCAGGGCCAGATGGATTTACTGCTCAATTCTACAGGGGCTTTAAAGAAGAATTAAGAACAGCTGAGCGCAGTGGTACATGCCTGTAATCCCAGCGGCTCAGGAGGCAGAGGCAGGAGGATCACAAGTTCAGGACCAGAGGCAGTCTGCATAACTGAGCGAAACATTATCTCAAATAAAGTAAAAAAAAAAAAAACTGGGCTGGGGGTGCAGCTCAGTGGTCCAGCACTTGCAAGGCATACAAGTGCGAAGTCTTGGGTTCAACCTCTAGTACCGCTCTCCCCAAATTAAGACCAATGCTCCTGAAAATATTCCACACAATGTACATGGAAGGAACACTACCACACTCATTCTATGAAGCCAGAATTATCCTGATATCAAAACCAGGTAAGGATACATCAAAAAAGGAAAACTATAGACCAATTCCTCTGATTAACATACATACAAAAACCTCAATAAGATACTTACAAATTGACTTCAACAACACATTAAAAAGATCACATACTATGATTAAGTTTCATTACAGAGGTGCAAAGCTGGTTCAACATACTCAAGACAATAAATGTAATGCAGCATATAAATAGACTCAGAAACAGAAATCACATGATCCCATCAATAGATTCAGAAAAGGTCTTCAAGAAAGTTCAACATATAAAAGCCTGGAAGAAGCTAGGAATTGAGGGAACATGCCTCAACATAATAAAAGCAATTTATGAAAAGACTACAGCCAACAACATACTAAATGGGAGAAAACTGAAAGCATTTTCCCTAAAACCAGGAACAAGATAAAGGTGTACACTATCCTCATTGCTATTCAATGTAGTAATTGAACTATTAGCCACAACAATAAGATAATAGAAAGAAAAGGGATCGAATGAAGAAAGGATGAAGTCAAATTATTACTGTTTGCAGATGATATGACCTTTATACTTAAAAGACCCTAAACAATCCACTAGAAAACGCTTGTTGTTGTTGTTAGGTGCTGTTGAGTCAAGTCAGACTCATAGCGACCCTATGTACAGCAGATGGAAACACTTGCTGATTTTGTGCCAGGTGAATGATCTTATTTATGTTTAAGCCCATTGTTGCAGACACACTGTCAATCCATCTGGTGGAGGGTTTTCCTCTTTTGCATTGACCTGCCACTCTCCCAAATATGATGTCCTTCTCCAGGGATTGTCCTCTCCTGACTACATGTCCGAAATATGTAAGACGCAATCTGGCCATTCTTGATTCCAAGGAGCACTCCAGTTGCACTTCTAGGACATATTTGTTGGTTCTTTTGGCAGTCCTTGGTATATTCAATAGACGTCTCCAGCACCACAATTCAAAAGCATCAATTCTTTTTCTGTCTCCCTTGTTCAATGTCCAGCTTTCACAACCATATGATGCGACTGAAAATACCATGGCGTGAGTCAGACCCACATTCGTCTTCAATGTGACATCTTTGCTTTTTAATACTCTAAAGAGATCTTTTGCCACAGCTTTTCCTAGAGCAATGCATCTTTTGATTTCTTGACTGCTGCTTCCATGGATGTTGATTATAGAGCCAAACAAAGCAAAATCTTGGACAACCTCAATCTTTTGTCCATTTATTGTGAAGTTGCATGCTGACCCCGTTGTAAGGATTTTTGTTTTGTTGATGTTTAGTCGTAACCCATATTGAAGGCTATGATCTTTGATCTTCATCAGTAAATGTTTTAAATCCTCTTCAGTTTCAGCAAGCAGAGTTGTGTCATCTACATAACGCAGGTTGTTAATGAGTCTTCCTCCAATCTTGATGCTGTGTTCTTCCTCATAAAGTCCAGCTTCTCGGATTATTTGCTCAGCATACAAATTGAAGAGATAGGGTGAAAGTATACAGCCCTGGTGCACACCTTTCTCAACTTTAAACCACACACTGTTTCCTTGTTCTATTTGAACAACTGCCTCCTGGTTCATGTACAGATTTCTCATAAGGACAATTAGATGTTCTGGTATTCCCATTTTCCGAAGTGTTATCCATAATTTATTATGATCCACACAGTCAAATGCCTTTGTGTAGTCAATAAAACATAGATAGACATCTTTCCAATATTCTCTGCTTTTGGATAATATCCACCTGATATCAGCAATGATGTCCCTGGTTCTCCACCCTCTTCTGAATCCTGCTTGATTTTCTGGTAATTCCCTGTCTATATACTGCTACAGTCGCTTCTGAATGATCTTTAGTAGAATTTTGCTGGTGGGTGATATTAATGCATATGTATGCATGAGACTCTACGTTCTGTCCCCAGCACCACAAAAAAGTCACTTTAATCAGGAGTCCTGATTGGTTTAAGTCTCAGGAGTTTTTCATTTTGAGTCATGCCACATCAGCAAATGGATGTCCCTGGGGCTTTACTCCATTTCTGTCATCACGGTAGACTCTACTTTGAGGAGGCACCTCTTCCCCAGTAGCCTTTTGAGTGCCTTCCCACCTGGGGGGCTCATTTTCTGGCCCTATATCTGACAGTGTTTCTTTGCTATTCATAGGGTTTTCAATGGCTAGTTGTTTCAGGAGTGGTTTGTCAGGTCCTACTCCCTAGTTTTTCTTAGTCTGGAAGCTCAGCTGAAAACCTGTCCACCACGGGTAACCTTGCTTATATCTGAGGTACCAGTGGGAGAGCTCTCAGCCTCATCGCAACACACAAGCTCCCACAGTGCAGCAAACTGACAGACATGAGGAGGATACAATATATAGTGATAATAAAATATGAATACATGTCATGTTTGACTTCTGCAGTTACAAGAGGTACTCAAAGTAGTTACCATAGCAGAAGAGGCAAGACTCATTGCTGTGCCAGGCTTTCTAGATCTTCCCTTGTACACATCACACATGTACCATGTGTCTCTAGCTTATCACAAGTGCATACAATTGTTAGGCAGTTGGAGGTTCAGTTGTATCGTCACACCTCCATTGTTGTATTTCCACAACATTCTTGAATTTCAAATACTATTTCAAAATTGTTTTTCACTGTTTGGACAATTGTGCTTCCAACATTTTCTTGGATTGTTCTGCCTGTCTTATGGTAGATCTAGTAGTCATTTGATTAATGCCATCCTTTGAGTGAATTTCACACTGCACATTACTACTGTGAATTCAGTTTAACTTCAAAAAATACATAGATTAACATCTTTTGAAATGTGTATACACTTTTGGTACCCCAGTATATGTGTGTGTGTCTGTCTATGAACTATGGATTTTGTTTTTTGTTCCCTCCAAAGCTGGTATGTTGCAATTTAGTTGCCATTATGATAGTTTTAGGAGGTAGAATCTTTGAGAGGTGAATGGACTTTAAAGGCTCTTCCTTTACTAGCGAATTAATACCATTATTGTAAGAGTCAGCGCATATGAAAGGGAAAGTTTGGCCTCCTTTTGCACCCATGCTCACTTACTTTTACTCTCTTTCTTTCTCTCTCTCCACTCTTCTACTCTTCTGCCCTATAAGCAATAGTGTTTCTCCCTTCTGGAGGATACAGTATTCAAGCAGCCATCTTGGAAGTGGAGACTGGGTCCTTACCAGATATCAAACTTGTTAACAACTTGATCTTGATCTTGATCTTACCAGTATCTTTAATCATGAGAAATAAATTTCTATCATTTATAAATTACTCAGTCTGTGATATTCTATAAGCACAAAATAAACTAAGATGATGTGTGTGTGTGTGTGTGTGTGTGTGTGTGTGTGTGCAGATGACAATGTGGCTTTGAGCAGAGAAAATTGCAGGATCATGGAGACCCTTGAATGAGCTATCGTTATATGTTCTTTCACAAAAGTTGCCAGTCAGTCACAAAGAGTTAAATGTTGTTGTCAGGTGCTGTCAAGTCCAATTTATAGCATCCTTCATTCAATGGCTGACTGTTTTGGGGTAGTTTTGGAGTGAATTGCCATACCCTTCTCCTATTTTAGCAGTCCTGAGGGTCAAACTGAGGGCCTTAGCACAGCGCAGCACTCTACCAACTGAGCTAAACCCCAGCCCTCTGGTGATAATACTTATTATTAATGACCATGTCCACCAAATGAGTGTAGATTGTGTCATAGCAACAGGCTGGAACAACCTGTGTTGGCTCAGATTCCTCCTCTGTCAGATTGATAATAGGATTAAAAAGAACTTCTGAGTTTCCTCTTACTCAGACTTAATGGAGTCAATGCTATTGAAAGTTAGCACTTAATTTCACCCAGTCTCTCATTGTTCATATTGGGAAAATGAACCTGAGAGAGGGGGAGAATCTTCCTCAGGCCACCCAGCAAGTTATTGGTCCAGTTAGGAGTAGCACTAACATCTTCTGACAATAACTAAGGAAGAGAAGAAAGGAGAAGGAGAGGCTGGGTGTGATGACACATAGCAGTAATCCCAGCACTAGGGAGGTGGAAGAAGGTAGACTGTGATTTTGGGCCAACCTGGGCTACAAAGCAAAACCTTGCTTCAAAAAACCTAAGCAGGTAGAGGTGGGAAGGAAAGACATAAAGGTTGTTTGTTAAGAGAAGTCTAGATTCCCATTGTGCTTTTTTGATGGCCCATTTTTTGAGTAATTGTCCTAAATTTGGCACAAAGTTGAAAATGATCAGCATAGATGGGTCTCATGGAAGAATAAATTAGCTCTCCTATGGATTTCTCTGGTGGCAAGAAAGCCACTGCATTCAATTACAACCACCTTTGCCAAAGAGTGTTTGTGCTTGTTAAAATAAAGTTGCACTGTGCTTGTTGCAGAACTATATTTTCCTATTTTTCCTCCATATTTGTTCAAGAGTTTAATTATCTCCTGTGAGCATACTAAATTGATCAATGAAAACAGCATATGTGTTTGTTGTAACTTGATTCTGATAGCTTCATCCATTAGACTTCCGATAAAGTTGTAATTCTTTTTAAAAATACAAATAAAAAATACTGGCAATTCATAATTACCTTAGAATGTGTCCAGATGAATGAGTAAAGGTGACTTTCTTTCATTTGCATTCAGTACTACTGCTTTGTGCCAATGTTTTCCATTTAGGATGTTTTAGTGTAAATCCCATTTATACATCATTACAAGTGTTAGGATTTATATGGAATTAAGTCCAATCTTCCCCACGTGTCTGTTACCTTGTCATTCTATGGGGGCTTGTGTGCTGCTGTGATGCTGAAAGCTGTGCCACTGGTATTTCAGATACCTGCAGGGCCACCCTTGGTGGACAAGTTTCACCTGAGCTTTTAGACTAAGACTAGGGAGAAGGACATGGCAGCCCACTCTTGAAATAACTAGCCACTGACAACCCTATGAATAGCAGAGAAACACTGTCAAATATAGTGCCTGAAAATGAGTGCCCCCAGGCTGGAAGGCATTCAAGAAATGACTGGGGAAGAGTTGCTTCCTCAAAGTAGAGTCAACCTTAATGAAAGGAATGGAGTAAAGCTCCTGAGACCTCCTTTTATTAATGTGTCACCACTCAAAATGAGAAGAAACATAGTTGCTACAATAATGGGCTCAAACAACCACAAAAAGATCGTGTGTATGACATAGTGTTGGATATTGTTTTGTTCTGCTGTCCTTAGGGTCACTACGAGTCAGATCCAACTTGATGCCACCTAACAATAAGTCCAATGTAAGAGAGAGAAGATGACCTAGTAAAGTTTTCTACCTTTAATTTCTGCTACTATTTATGGAAAAGCATCTCATAATATGTTATATTTAAGAAAATAGTGTTCTATAAATTGCATATATTATTAACAATGTGGGGTCTTTCACTGTATAACTTTTCACAGGCTCCTCATCAAGATGTATCTTCATTTCAAGGCATCTCTCATGACTAGGAACCTCTACTCTGCTCCCTACCTGTTTGGAGCATAGCACAGCTTTGATCAGCTCTTTAAAGAGCCTTCTGTTTACAGAATTTCACATATCTGCAAACAATGTTTGCAAAACACATTGGAGTCTATGACAGCAGGCATCCCTGGAGTGGGGAACGTACTTGTCAAATCTTTCTTTGGTGACTTGCCTTGTATTTTTTTCTCTTAGGTGGGATTGACAACAGGCCCAAGTTGCTTCTGTAATCTCACTATTTTTCCTCTTTCATTTCATTTCTTTTCTTTTTTCTTTTTATATCCCTTTCTCCTTTCCATGTATCAACTGATAGGGTGATTGAGTGACTTTCATCCAATCATTCAAGTCCTACTTATGCAAAGCACTGTCCAACATACACGTTTTTAGAGTTTTCTTTCCTACTGTTGTACCTTCTCAAATTACAAAAGTAATAAATTTCATGATAGAAATGCAAATAGTACAAAAGGATATAAAATGAAAAGAAGATCCCTTTCTATTTTAAGCCCTTTATCTCACTCCTTGGGTACAATATCAGTTGCAATTTATTGTGTATCATTCTATAAACTTTCTATGTGTATATAAGTATATATATATATATATATATATATATATATATATATATATATTAACATATGCTTTTTTGGAGGAAACAGATTGAACAATGCTAGATACAGTTTTGTACATCTACTTCCTTGTATATCTTGGTATGCCTTCCCTGTCAGCACATATGGTCCTGATAGTTCCCTTAAAGGCTGTATGGTAGAAATGTAACTTTAGGAAAACCTTGAGGTTTGGGTGAATTTTCTTTAGATAGTACTAAAGATAGTCCTTGGGAAATGGACCTGGAAACCCATTCCCCCCAAAAAAATCAATCTGCCATTAAAACCCTATGAACAGCAGAGAAACACTGACAGTAGTGTTCCATCTATTGTACGTAGAGTCGCTATGAGTCAAATACCAATTTGATGGCACCTAACAACAACAACAACAACAAAGATAGTTCATTTTGAATGTATAAACTCAATATTCCTATACTGTCCTCAGGTTTCCTTTAATTTTTATCTATATTAAGGTTACTACTCACTTATGCATTCCTATGTTTAAAGGATTCTAGTGGCTTGCAAGGGCTGGGATTTAGCTCAGTGGGTAGAGCACTGCGCTGCAGTCTCTGAGGTCCTGAGTTCAATTCCCAGCACCGCAAAAATGGGAGAAGGACCTGGCAATCTACTCCCAAGGCAATCCCAAAACAGTCAGCCATTGAAAACCCTATGAGGGTCACTATGAGTCGGATACCGATTCGACGGCACCTAACAACAACAAGTGGCTTGCAAATGCTCTAAGAAGACGAAAATTAGCTTCATCACTTCCTTTGCCTGAACACGAGGTGACCACTCAGGTCTTAGATCACTCCCAAGGTAGCTCCCAAACCAGTCTCTAAAGCTTGTCCCACCAAGGAGTTTGATGGGAGTTTCTTTTCTCATTTTTATGAGTTTTCTCCTACAGCTTCAGCTTATATTTTATATCTTGGTCTCATCAACCAAAAAGTTCTTGCTTATTTGGACATGGTCTGTCCTCACTAGTTTTTATTTTGATCATGTACAAACTGATTATTACCTCAAAGAGCTACAAATTTCATCTTATCCTGATTTGGACACTTACTGTACATAAGACTTATGAGAATCCTTTCCTTTAGTCTTAACAAACCCGTGAGTAAAGTGTGAAAATTGTCTCCAAATGGCAAGGGAAGCACAGGAAGGTTAATAACATTATCCAAGATCATATAGCTAGTAGATGGAAAAACTAATTGAAACCCAGTTTTCTCTGACCTTAAAAGCTGCGTGTTTAATCATTATGTGTACTATCTCCCTTAAATCACCAATTGTTTCTAGGCTGACCAATCATGCAGACCAGCTCTAGATTTTGGGAACCTGTGAGTCTCTGATGGCACTGGGTACCAATCACAGGTACTCAGGATGCTGATCCAGGAGGATCACAAGTCCAAGACCAGGGGCTTAGCCTGACCTTGTCTCAAAATAAAAAATGGGTTTAGGGATGCAGCTTGGTGGTAGATCACTTGCCAAGCATGTGCAAGGCCCTATATTTAACCCCAAGGACTGAAAAAAATAATCTCTGACAGCAAGCTATGACAAAAGCCACGCTCTGAGCATGCCCTCTTGCCAGGCTCAATGCTAGTGGGAAGGGCTTAGTTCTCTAATGTTGAAATAACGTTTTATTACAAGCTAGACCATTAGAGGGATATTAGGTGGGAAGAAGCACTTCCTGCTTATAATTGAAAAGGATTTCTCACATTATGAAGCCCATAGTCTTTCCTGGGTAATGCCATTATGAAGATTTCAAGCAGAATCAGCAGCTATTGGGCATAATTGTTTAATACTCTCATGCTCTAAATTAATTAGAGCTATAGGCTTACAACCCAACTTTGACTCCAAATACCAATAAACAAGAGAGAAAAGATCTTTTATTTTCCTGTTCAGAGTTTTCCAGTTTCCCTGTAAGTGCTACCCAATCTGGGCATTGACTCTTTGAATTCAGAGTTTGGAGAGGTGATCTGATTTATGAAGAGTCTTGAACCCTGAACTAAGAGTTTGGACTTTGCTCTGTAGACTACAGGGAATCTTGGATACTCACCCTCAAAAATCACAGAAAAGTATATTCCATATCTGCTTAGCCCCTGGTTGTTCCTCAGTGGTCTCTTTGTATGGACAGATTCTTTCCAGTTGAATTTGTATTATGTAGTGAAGATTCCCTATGTGAGAAATATTTGATGTTAAAAAATATAGCAGATGAAGTTGCTTTCAATATCTCCAGTATATCAATAATACATTTAATTGTTTTCTCTCTCCAATAGTATACATAACTACAAACATTTTGTATAATCATGGACTAAGATTATTGTATTTGGATTTATCCTACTCTGTACTCTGTTCTACTCATTTTGAGCTTCCACCACACCTGTTCTAATTATTCCATCAGGATTATTTTTACTAGCTCTGTTTATTATCTTTCTCTGGTATACCTATAAGAATGTCAGGTTAAATTATATTAGATGCTTCTCTCTCTAAGATATGTTAACTTTGCTCCATCCTCTTTCACCATTCAGCCTGTCATTCTGTCATGAACGGGAATTAGCTTCATTGGGCATGATTTGTGTTTGAAGAATCTGTATTGACTACTGTTTGTCACTAGGGTTTCCCCTAGATGCTCATAAATGACTGCCTTAATAATTGCCCTCACAGTTTACCAGATATTGAGATTAAATTTATGAGTTTAATTCCCTGAGTTCCCTGGGGAATTTTTTTAAAGAAAAATGGAACAAGGCAGTTTCATGACTCATAGCAATTCTTTCATTATAGTCAATGTGATAAAGAAAAATATTTTTCAGAAAAACAAATTTCAGTTTTAGCCTTCCAAATGATTATTGCAAAAATTAACAAAAATAAAAAAAATGAAGTACTAAAAGATATCCTGTGTCCTTAGAACCATTTATTTATTGCACTCACACATATTTTGAAGTGCCATAACAGATGCCTAGAAAATGTTAATCCACTAGTTTATAGTCTTTACTTTGTGCTGGCAACTGGAAATTTGATCTTTTTATATTCAAATTGTTGCACACTGGAAAAATAGTCCAATAATGGTACATTTAAAAAGGTTGTTTCTTAAGTACTGTCAGTTGGACATATGCTTAAATACTCTTTCAAGTTGCTGAGGTTAACCTGCCTGTCACAGTTGTGGTTAACTCTTTACAAGTTATTGATAATGCACTGACCTGGGACTTGAGTCTTACTTTCACTAAGTACAGGACCTGTGCAGAGTAAGTAGGCTGTTGCTGGACCATAGTATCTCCAACTCTTTGCAAATGACTGGCAAGAGGCTGGTGGACATTTGATAGCAAACAGTAGGATGCCTTGAAAGGGATAGGTGCATTGAATATTGAATGACATCAAGAACTTTAGTGGGGTTTAGGTTTCTGTAGTTGCTCAGACAAGATTCTGCCTGTTACTGAATCTAAGAATGTGTGAAATTAGCAGTTTACATAAGTCCTGGTAGAGAAGCAGTCTATTTTTCCTCACTGAAGCAGTTTGGATCCAGTGAGTAACACGCTGCTGCTACAGTCCCTATTCTTGACGTTTTATTGGAAAGGATGAGATCTTTTTTTACTTTCCAAGTTGATGCCAACCCATTTCCAATGACTTGGTCTAAAGGTGAATGATGTTTAAGAGTTCTTTTGTTGTGTCATCTTCAATGGAATGGGTATTCTGGAAGCTGTTCCATGTTCTTTTTATTTGTTTCTATTTTTTACTTGTGTGAATGTGTTGGGGATTTTTAAAATCTACCCCATAACTAGGGTCCTTCATAATAGCCTGAGGGGCTGACCCCTAGTTGACCCCAGGGTCACATCTTACTCACTCATACCTGCCCCTTCCATCAAGTGAGCAAAGATGGCACCTGACCAGCCTGGCCTGCCTTAACTACCTTAATCCTCATTGGCTATCCTTGGCATTTTCATTAGATAACTGTCCCTACCTGGCAGTTATGTCAGTTTATCTGCAGTAACTGTCAGGTGTGTGCCCTGATTGGCTAATCCCAGTCACATGCCCCTCCGGGACCCTATATAAGCAGGGCTCCTGGACCCCCTTCACCCCTACTACTTCTCCCTTCCCCTTACTACTTCTGACCATCCCTCAACTTCCAACTGAACCCCAACACCTCAACCAGTGCTCTCTACTCTAGTAGACTCTTCAAGCAAGCCAACGCAGTCAAGACCAGGGGCCCCGAAGTGCCGAAGGCTACAATCAAGCCACAAAGAGCCTCCCAATTCCTCCCATCCCTGGGAAGGAGGGAGGTAGAGAAGGCAAACTGCAAGAGTCAAGGCCAACTGACCTCTAGACCAACAGAACACTGGCTGCTGTAGCTGTGCCTTTAAGGCTGAGCTGTTCCAGCACTCAGCCTGCAGCATTCCATGCTGCAGGCTTAGAGCCAGCATGTATAGCACTTGCTTAGGGGTTGCTTGCTTGTTGCACCCCACCTTGGGAGCACCCAATAAACCTTCCTTTCCTGTTTTCCCATTGAAGGTCTCCCGAGGTCGTTCATTGCGCCACCGGCCATAACACCAACCCGGTTCAGTGGATCCCCGATACCCACTTGGTGTCTGGGCAAGGCTCTGACCTCTGCCAGGCCTGAGCCGAGCCCCAACATGAATGTTTTTGTTCCAAAGACTGCCATCCAGTCCATGCAGCAATCAAGGAAAGAGAAAATACTCTACTCTGTACTCCTAGTCTGGGATGGTATTTAGGATGAGAGTTTATTAGTTACCTACCAACTCAACAAGAATGGATTCCAAATCTAACATATCATGGCCTCACATTCACCAGTGTACTCCTGGAAGGGTTAGCTATAGTGAACTCCTTAGATATTGTTACTGGGAGGGAAGCTGGAGGTTTCAGAAGCATTTGGATGGTTTTGTAAGAAACCATTCCATTTTAAATAAGGTAGAAATAGCTGCATTTGAGTGTGTGATATGGCCTGTTCTCTAGGTGAACATGTTGACTATCTCTCTCAGAATTTTCTGATATATGTTCTTCACATCAGCTGCATGAGCCCCTGCCACTCTTATGAATAAGCTTTCAGGCATTACCTTCATGCTGTGCTCCTGTGGAGGGATGGCAGCAATCTCTGCTAAGATAAATGGGAGCTTTAGTGGATAAAGAGTAAACTCAGAGAAGTGTGTGTGGTTGTAAGATTTAATGCCTTTACAGGTAATGTTTTTAGAAGAGGAACCTAGCATTTAATCAAATCCAGAGTCATTATGTAAATTTAATCACCTTGCAACACACTAGTAATTTTATTATCTCCTTTCCATTTGACAGTGCTTAGATACAAGTTGTGCTTGGAATTCCAGAGGTAGAGCACTGCTGATTGGAACATATTAAAGGAAAATGTACTGTGGAAATGAGACGAAACCTTTATTCTTGCTATTGTCATTTTTGTGTGTGTACAGGTGTCCAACAAAGGGTTTTAAAGTAAATGGTGTTCAAAGTTTCCAGCTTTTTAAAAGCCATGGTGAATTGCAAGGAGATTGTTTAGAATAGAATGTATTAAATCTATTCCTGTCAAATGGAAACCTTTACACTGAGTAAGACATGGTTCACATTCTTCATAACACTGGGGATTTTATACTTGTGTGACCCATATAGGCTTTCCTCTGGTCACTAGAATGGGTTGCATTATTTATAAGGTTTACTTTAAAATGACAACAGTATTTCCATTAATCAACACCAGTTTTTGATAGGTGCTTAGAAGGTACAATGAAGTTGATGATCCTGAATAGACAAATTATCCAAATTATCCATCACCATGTCACTATTCATATTATGAAGGCAGGCATGATACTGTGCTAAACTAACCATGTTAAAGCAGAAGAAATGCTACTTTTGATATTTTTTCTCTCCTTAACTTCTCTGTTTTACTTTGTCCACTTTTCTTACTTATTTGAAAAACATGATTGAGATATCTCTTCTACAGATGAAGACTTTAGGAGCATCTTCATACTGGGAACATGGAGGGTACTGGTCAAACAGGAACACATTCTTTTAATCAGCTAATGTTTCTCCTTTTGTATCTTGTAGGAATTGTTGTTGTTAGGTGCCTTTGACTCAGGTCTGACTCATAGCAACCTTCAGTACAACAGAACAAAACACTCCCCAGCACAGTGCCAGGCACACAATCTTTTTAATGTTAAGCCCACTGTGTCAATCCATCTAGCTGAGGCTCTTCCTTCTTTTTCATTAACCAATGACTCTCCCAAATATGATGTCCTTCTCAAGATATCGGTCCCTCCTGACAACATGTAGGAAATATGTCAGGTGCAGTCTTGCTATCCTTGTTTCCAAGGGACACTCTAGTTGCAATTCTTCTAGGACAGATCTGTTGATTCTTTCTGCAGCCCATAATATATTCAATATTCGTCTCTAGCACCATAATTCAAAAGCATCAATTCTCTTGTCTCCCTTATTCAATGTCTAGCTTTTATAACTAAGCCATACAACTTAAAATACCATGGCATGAGCCAGGCACACCTTCATCTTCAATGTAACATCTTTACTTTTCAAAATTTAAAGAGGTATTTTTCAACAGTTTTTCCCAATGCAGTGTGTCTTTGATTTCTTGACAGTGGCTTCCATGGGTGTTGATTGTAGAACCAAATAAAACAAAATCTTGGATAACCTCAATCTTTTCTCCATTTCTCATGAAGTTGCTTACTGATCTAATTGTAAGAATTTTTATTTTCTTCATGTTGAGGCACAATCCATACTGAAGGCTGTGTTCTTCCCTTTTGGTTTTCTATCTCCAGCTCTTTGCACATGTCATTATATTTCATATTGTCTTCTTCTGTTGCCATTTGAAATCTCCTGTTTATTTTTTAACTCCCCTCTTTCTTCCTTTTACTGTAGCTGCTTGACATTTAACCCTTTTGTGTCTTGTAGGAACTGTAACCCTAATCAGGGTAAACTCAGATGACTAGGTTTTCCCTAATTAGAGTGCTACTTATTCCAGTGAAAACTTCTTTCCAAAATCTCTAATAACTGTCTGACTCATAACATGGTTTCCTAAAGAGAAATCAAAATAGTAAAATGTCAGATTAAAATTAGAGTGCCCTACTATCCAGTTTATCATTGGGCTAATTATCTGTTCTCTGTTTACCACTGTTTTATTATCCTAAAAGAGGAATTACTATACTTTATCTTCTACAGTGAACAAAGGAAGACACCCAAGTCAGACTCCAATTATCCTAATTTGACTCACACCTTCACTGGCATTGTGCCAACCTTTGGTATTAGGATTCAGTGAGATGCTAGATGTGAAAGTGTCCAGCAGTAGATCTGGTGCAAATTGTATGCTCAGTGAGGGCAAGTTGAATATGAATAATTTTATGGGCTAAATGCTTATAATTCAGGGCCAGAGTACAACCCTAATAATGGGGCTACCATGCATAATGTCAGTGAAGATCTGAGTCAAATTAGGATAATTGGGGTCTGATTTGTGTGTCTTCCTTTGTTCACTGCAGAGAATGTTGTTGTTGTTGTTGTTAGGTCCTGTTGAGTTGGATACTGACTCATAGCGACCCTCATAGGGTTTTCAATGGTTGACTGTTTTGGGATTGCCTTGGGAGTGGATTGCCAGGTCCTTCTCCCATTTTTGTGTTGCTGGGAATTGAACTCGGGACCTCAGAGGCTGCAGCACAGTGCTCTACCAACTGAACTAAATCCCAGCCCCACTGCAGAAAATAAAGTATAGCAATTCCTCTTTTGTCACAGCACCATACAGAAGTAGGATTACCATGTACACATGTCCGTGTGTGTGTGTGTGTGCACACACACAAGTTAGGATGAGAGAGTATGTCAAAGAATCATGACCTGACATTGGAGAGATAATGAGATTACTATTACAGGATTACTAATTTGCCTAAAACAAGTATGACTTTAGGAAAAGGGCTTGCCGCTATATTTCAGTTTCTCTACTTACCTATTGACACAGCTCTCTATCCATTCATCAAAACATCGCCTGCTTCTTCTTTCAGTAAGCACCTATAAAATATGCCCTTATTTATGCTGGATATTGGTGATACATAGATGAAGTGACACTTTCCTTCTTCTTAAAGAGGTTATACTTTAGTTGGCATGATGGACAAGCAAATACATAATTATAAACGAACACTAAGTCAGGCATGGTGGTATATGGTAATCCCAGAACTCAGGAGGCTGAGGCACAAGGATCATGAGTTTAAGTCCAGTCTGGGCTACTTAGAAAGACACTGAGAAACAAAGCAAAAATAATAAATAAATAAACAAAACATTGTTTCTTTTTTGCGGTACTGGGGGGGATTGACGCCAGACCCTTGCACATGGTAGGCAAGTGCTCTACCACTGGAATGCACCCCCAGATGCTTTTAAATTTTATTATTTATTTTATTCTGAGACAAGATCTCTCCAAATTGCACAGGCTGTTTCTGGTCTTGAACTCACTATCCTTTTGCCTTAGCCTCCCTAAGTAGCTGAGATTTGCAAACATGTGCCACTGTATCCAGCTAAAACAATGTTTCAATCCATTTGGGCTTATATAATCAACTACCATAGATTGGTAATTTATAAACAGAAACTTTTTGCTCACAGTTCTGGATGCTGAGAGTTCCAAGATCAAGGTATGAGAAGATTGGGTGTTTGGTGAGGGCTCTCTCCTTCACAGATGGTGCCTTCTAGCTATGTCCTCACATGGTGGAAGGGGTAAGGAGCTAACAAGCTCCTTCAGGCCTCTTTTACAAGTGCCCTTTTATAAGAGTACTGAATCCCATTCATAGGGGTTCTGACCTCCCAAATGCCCCATCTTTTAATAGCATTGCTTTGGGGTTTGTTATAGTTTGAATCTAAAAGTTGTCCCCCAAAGTCTCCTGTCTTAAAGGCTTCATTACCAGCTGATGGACTTGGAGAGGTAATTGGATCATGAGGGCTCTAACTTCCTCAATGGATTAGTGTCCTGACGAATTCATAACTGAATGGAATATTGGGAGGTGGGCCCTGGTTGGAGGAAGAAGGTCACTGGTGGCATGCCTTTGAAGGGGATATCTTGTCCCTGTACCCTTACTCTCAGTCTCTCTCTTCTCTCCTGCTGTAAGGTGAGTAGCTCTGCTTCCTCACACCCTCTCTGCTATGATGCTCTGCCTCTCCCCAGGCCCAGAAACATGGGGCCAAGTGACTGTGGACTGAAACCTCTGAAACCAGGAGCCAAAATAAATCCTTCCTCCCTTAAGTTGTTTTCTTAGTTATTTTGTCACAGTGACCAAAAGCTGACTAACACAGAAAGGGTTTAAGTGTCAACATATGAATTTTAGGGGAACACAAACATTCACACCATAGAAAACACTATTTCAAAAAGTGATAGAGCTGGGCATGGTGGTGCACGCCTTTAATCCCAGCGGCTTGGGAGGTGGAGGCAGGAGGATTGCAAATTCGAGACCAGAGGCAGTCTGCATAACTTAGAGAAACCCTGTCTCAAAAAATTTAAAAAAATGGGCTGAAGGGCAGCAGCTCAGTGGTCCAGCACTTGCAAAGCATGCAAGCAGGAGGCCCTAGGTTCAACCCCAGTACCACCAAAGAAAAAAAAAGAAGAAAGAAAGAAAGAAAAAGAAAAAGAAAAAAGTGATAGAAAATATGCAGAGGGAGGCTACAGTGGGAAGAATTATGAGAGTAAAGAGAAGATTCCATTCCCAGCCTGGAGTGCAAGTAGATGGTCAGGAAAGACTTCCAGAAAAGGTAGTGCTTGCTGGGCACGGTGGCACATGTCTAATGCCAGTGGCACAGGAGGCGGAGGCGGGAGGATGGCAAGTTTGAGACCAGAGGAAGTCTGTGTAACTTAGCGAGACCCTGTCTCAAAAAGTTAAAAAAATGGGCTGGGGGTGCAGTTCAGTGGTCCAGCACTTGCAAAGCATGCAGGCACAAGGCCCTGGGTTCAGCCCCCAGTACCACAAAAAAAAAGGTAGTGCTTCTATTCCCATAGCCAAGATATGGAATCAGCTTATGTGTACATGAACAGAAGAGAAAAATAAAATGTGGTACATATGCACAAAGCAGTTTTCTCCAGCCACAAAGAAGAATGAAATTATGTCCTGTGCAGGAAAAGGAATGGAACTGGAGATCATCATGTTAAGAAAAATTAGCCAGACCTAGAAAGACAAATATTGCATGTTTTCTCTTGTTTTCTCTCATATGTGGACTTTACATTAAGAGTGTGTGTGTGTGTGTGTGTGTGATGAAAGTAGAAGAGGATGAAAGGGACTGAAGGGAGGTGAAAGGGGGCATTAAGACAGGATAATGGAGGAAAAGAAAGACAAATATATGTTCTCTCTCATAGGAAGAACCTAGATTAAAAACTATGTAAGATATGAAAGCAGAAGTGGACTATTTTGGGGGAAGAATGAGATCAGCAAGAGGAGACAGGGGGTCATGAGGGGATAATAGGGGTGAATATGGCCAATGTACAATGATATGCATGTATGAAAATGTCATAATGAAACCCTTTACTTTACATACTATCTAAAAATACTGTCAAAAAACTGTCATAATGACACTGGGGGTGGTTGCACATGTCTGTAATCCCAGTAACTGGAGAGATGGAGGCAGGAGGATTACAGGTTCAAGGCCAGAAGTAGCCTGCATAACTTAGCAAGACTCTGTCTCAAGATAAAATTAAGAAAGGGGCTGGAAGAGCAGCTCAGTAGCAGAGTGCTGGAAAAGTATGAATGAGGCCCTAGGTTCAGGCCCCTAGTACCACAAAAACATTTAAAATATCATAATGTAATGACATTATTTTGTATGCTATTTAAAAATACTAATTGGAAAAAGAAAAGGTGGTGCTTGTGCTATTCCATACTGGCAAAAGTTCTGATTAAATTTGACAGGCATACATGAACATTGACCCAGCTTTTCTTTATAGACTAAGAGATGAATTCACAACATAGTGGGTAAGTACATATTTCATTCTTTCTTTAAAAGGCTAAAAGTGAATAGGCCTTCAGGATCATAAAGTCTCTGTTGCAGCTACTTAACTATGTAGTGCTATCTCGTTGTGACTTTAATTTGCATTTTCCTATTAGTTAATGATGTTAAAATATTTTCATGTACTTAGTTGCCATTCATACATACATCTTTTTATTGAAATATCTGTTCATGTATTTACCCTACTTTCTAGTTGAATTTTTTCTTATTGATGACTCCTGAGAATTCTTTATATATTCTAGACATGAGGCCTCCAACAGATATGTGGTTTGGAAATATTTTCTCCTAGTCTGCATCTCCTCTTTGCATTCTCTTAACAGCATCTTGCATGGAGAAAATTTAAATTTTGATAAAGTTCAATTTATCAATTTCCTTTTTATGGATCATGCTTTTGGTGCCATAGCTCAGAATTCATCAACTAGCTCAAGGTCATGAAGATTTCCTTCTATTTTTTTCTGAAAGTTTTGTTTTATATTTAGGTGTATAATCCACCTTGAGTTAATTTTTTATATTAGGTATGGGATTTAGGTTGAGACCATTTTTTTTTTTGCAGTTAAACCCAGGGCTTTGTGCTTCCATGCTTTGCAAGTGCTATACCACTGATCTGTACCCTCAGCCCATTTTTTTTATACTTTTTGAGACAGGGTCTTGCTAAATTACGCAGACTGCCTCTGGTCTCGAACTTGTAATCCTCCTGCGTCTGCCTCCCAAATCGCTGGGATTACAGGTGTGTGCCACCATACCTGGCAAGAATTTTTTAATTATTTCAAACAAACCTTTTTCTGTGGTGCTTGGGGGTTGATCCCAGGGCCTCACATGTACTTTGCAAGTGCTCTACCACTAGGCTGCATCCCTGACTCATTTTTAAATTTTGAGTTAGGGTCTCTCCAATTTATACAGGCTGCCCCTGACTTTGAATTTGTGATCCTCCTGCTTCTCTCTCCCAAGTCACTGGGATTACAGGCCACTGCACCAGGTTCAAACTAAACTTTTTAAAAAAGCCCTCTGGGAAATTCTTAGGTGTAGCCAGCAGGCTGTGAACCACCTCTAGTTCATCCATTTGGTCCTGCCTTGTGGGTTTCCCCTGTACTCATCTACTTCTCAGTCTGCCCTCCCAACCTCAAAATTGCCCTTCTCTGATGAAATTACTTCTCACCTGGCTGCTGGCCTAAAATAGGTTGAGGGAAAAAAGTTTCTACCTCTATCCCAGTAGGAAACTCATTCTAAAGTTAATATGACTGGCGCACTATCCTATCTGTTTTAGCCATGTGCCATTATATCGTAAGAATTTCCACCTCAGAGATTCATTCCTTTTTGTACAGCACCAATACATAATCATTTTTCAAGCAGCACCTCTGGGTGTCAGAACATGAATACAATAAGAATTATGAGTCACATGATCTGGTGTATCAAGGCTTTTCCTGCAATACCACAAAACAGTAGGCGTCTGTGGAGGAGAGAGAGAAATTTGTATAGGGTCTCCAACAATCTATTTTAACTGTCTTTCTAGACAGGGAAGACCAACCCTTGGTTGAAGGTAGAAGGCCAGTGTTGTGGTAGAGCTAGGAACTTAAAGACAGTGAGGAGCAGAGATGGCCTCAGAGAATGATGCTCTGGTGGTAGAGAACTGCCTTAGATAGACATAATGCACATTTTGGACAGCAAACTCCTGTTTCTATGACAGCTTCCAAGAACACACTTGTTTCATCAGAGCCTGAGACTTATTTAGTTGACTCCACCCACTTCTTGGAGTGTTCTGTTTATTAAAAGGGCCCTGCCCTTTATTTTGCTGGGATTAGTCATTGTGAGTTGGTAAACTGCCCTTTTCCACCCTGTGTTCCAGCCTTTCATCTATAACTTAGAAGGGAGGGTTGTGCCTTTGGGCCAGCTGAGAGACCTTCAAAAAAGCTGATTTGAGAGAAAATTAAGAACAGCTGGGGGTAGATACAATGACATCATATGCCTCTACTATAAAAAGCAGCTCAGAAACTCCTAGGAGGAGAGAAAAATTATAGGAATTGGAGAAAGGGACTGATATTTGGGAAGTAGGCAAAAATTGATTACTGGAAGTTAGGTTGGGGTGCAAGTGCTCAGTAAGATACTAGAATTCCTATGACCTATTAATTTATTATTTAGCACTTGGAGTCTATAGATTTAATAGCTAAAACTAAACTGGGACAGACTGGTGGAAGCTGTGAAAATGCCCTGTGGCAGCCTACACCTAGGAGTAAGATTAACAAACCAAATGGTTACAGACTGAATTTTATTTCAGGGTAAGTTAACAGACTGGACCTTTTACAAATACTTTTTTACCCAATTGTTTGTGGGATTGAAAGCTTTATATGTAAAAGTAAATTTATTTTGTGAGTTGTTCTAAAGAAATAGATTCCCATACATAAAGCATTGATGTTTGTTTGGAGTGGTATATCCTTATGAAACTGAATAATAAATTTGTAAAGTGTGAGAGGATATTAGAGCTAATGTAGCTGATTTTTTTTTTCAGTTCTGGGGGATTGAACTGAGGGCCTCATGCTTGCACGCTTTGCAAGTGCTGTACCAATGAGCTGTACCCCAAGCCCATTTTTTACTTTTTATTTTGAGGCAGAGTCTTGCTAAATTGCACAGACTGCATCTCGTCTCGAACTTGCCATCCTCCGGCCTTCACCACCTGAGTTGCTTGGGATTATAGGCATGTGCCACTGCCCCTGGCTTTAATGTAGCTGATTTTACAAACGAGGAAATTGAATTGTAAAAAGTTAGATTATGTGTCCAAGATCAAATAGCTCTTATGTGAGGATTATTGTTAGAGCTTATGTCTGCCAATCCTCAGTCAAATGCTGTATTTCTCTCACACTTATTTTACTTAGTTTAACCATGCCCAAGAGAATTCAAATTTCTATACCTGTAATACCAATAGTGATTTTCAGTGGCTATCACAGGCAAAAATCAGACTATCTTGGATGATTGAAACTGCCTCTACAGAATTTTCTCAGAATCATTAACATATTAATCATGATTTGGAAATGTCACAGCCACAGTGAAAAATAAATACCAAAATGCCCTACATTTGACATTTATTCCACTAAATCTTTTTTTTCTCTTCTCTGAGGATCGTTATGAGTCAGACTCCACTCAGTGGCACCTAATAACAACAACCCTCAACTGATATCATAAAAAATTGACATTATCAGTACTATAGGGTATCCAAGACCCCAAAACAAAAACCATTTTATTTTTAAAGATATTTTACAGGTTTAATTATATTGTTATATGAACTAAGACACATTGTAAAAGTTACCAATGGAACATTTGTGTATAGCAATAATTACCAAAAAATTAAGGACTCTTTTAAGGCACTAACAAAATTCTAATTGGTTTTAAAAACTAATAAAATCAAACTAAAACTAACAAAACAAAAATTCTCTTAAATTTATAGAGATCCTAAAGTTTAAAAATTGCCAATTTTTATGAGATCAATCATAAAACATGGAAAATGATGGACAAAATCAACTACTTACAGAAAATAGGAACAATATTTTAGGCTTTGGGTAAGTACTTAGTCTCTACAGTTACTACCTACAAGATTTGTACTGGAATGGATCTTACAAATAAGTTTTAAGCAGAGACTACATTTTTTAGTATATTTATTGTCACTTTTTTGGTGCTGGAGATGCATATTGAATATACCATAGACTGCCAAAACAACCAACAGATCTGTCCTAGAAGATGTGCAACCAGAGTGTTCCTTGGAAGCAAGAATGGCCAGACTGTGTTTTACATATTTTGGACATGTAGTTAGGAGGAACCAGCCCCTGGAGAAGGACATCCTGTTTGGGAGAGTGGCAGGTCAATGAAAAAATGGAAAACCTTCCACTAAATGGATTGACACAGTGTCTACAAAAATGGGCTTAAATATCAATAAGATCATGTGCCTGGCACAGAATCAGGGAGTGTTTTATTCTGCTGTACATAGGGTCACAATGAGTCTGACCTGACTTGACAGCACCTAACAACAACAATAATGAATAACATTAGCAAATAATAATTCTAATAAAAAATAACCTGCTTAATTAGTATTGTGGGGTCATATGCAACCCTGCTAAGCACTGCCAGTAAGTGCTATAGTACTGCACTTCCAGCACTGGCCTTGAGTCAGGAAGAAATGGTATTACATGAAGCAACATCTTCATTGGTCAATTAAGACATTAAAAACAGCAAAATTTAAACTTTGTGTTCTATTTTGACCCCATGATACCATTAAATATAGTGATATTTCTCTTTTTTGCAGTTTTTAAATATTAAATTTTCAAGTTTAAACAGCAATACCTCACAATACATAGTTCTCTTGTCTGTTTCAGGCAACATCACAGAGAACTGACACTTATACTTCAAACTGTGCAACCACAGCAGTTACTACCACTTGGTAACCTCTTAATTGCAAATTCATCTCTTTGACAGGTAAATAAACTTCTGGAAGGGTGATTGTACAATTTAAATCTAATAGAATGAGATTAGAGTCACTAAAATTAGTATGAGAAATCTGATGGGAAGTTATCACCAAAGGTCAATAAAATAACTGCAATGGTAACCTTAAAAGTTACGGAGAAACAGTTCTTTAAAGAATATGTCTTATGAGGAATACTACTCCAAATGAAATATAACAAACTTAACAGACTTTACCAGACAAAGTAGAATTGATAAACCAGTGAAAAC
Organism: Pedetes capensis; assembly: GCA_007922755.1. NCBI lineage: Eukaryota > Metazoa > Chordata > Mammalia > Rodentia > Pedetidae > Pedetes > Pedetes capensis. Next base: position 136 of record VMDO01014526.1, on the reverse strand, counting down.
AATAATTGAAAAAACAACTGAAATATCACTGAAGAACTAATGTAGGGTCTTGGTAATATGAAGTATGAATAAACAGTTACAAAGAGGATCATTCAGGAATATCAGCTATGAAAAGTATGAGTTGTAATAAAGCATC
>VMDO01014525.1:0-54274 GCA_007922755.1 Pedetes capensis | reverse complement strand
TAACGAGGGACAATGCCTGCCAGGGCACCTGATGACCTCTTCCTCCCACCCAGCCCTTAGCAGTGGGGGCTGCGGAGGGAAAACGGGCCTTGGGTCAGGAGTGACCAGTGCTGGGGTCCCCCATTCTCTACTGTGACCTGCGTGACCCTGGGTAACCCACTCAACTCTGCTGAGCCCACCTTCCTCATCTGTAAAACAGAACAAGAAGAACCTGGTGGAGCGCTGGGAGGATTTGCGGAGAGAATGTATGTAAAGCCCCGGCGCAGAGCCCGGCTCGCAGCCACTCAGAGGCGTCAGCACTGTTCACATAAAGACTTCCTAAGCCTCCCGGCGCGATGAGTTGTGACTGCCCCTCCCGGCCGATTCATTCACCTCCCCCGAGCCATTTCTAAATAGGGAGACTACTTACAGTGGGGCAGAACACCATGCCGGCTTTGGGCAGCTATATAGGGCAGGGCCAGCTAATGAGCACGGCTTATTTTTATCCACTGCGTTTGCATTTCAGACGTTGCTATTTTGATACAGGTCGGCCCCTCCAGTCCAGCATCGTCCCTGCTCACCCACCATGCAGGAGTTGTGTAAGTCTGCTTGACCTCAGAGGCCAGGAGGCAATCGCTCCAAATGAACAGAGGCAGTAAAGGCCCAAGTTCAGGCCACGGGCGAGCCAGAGGCCGAGGCCAGGTGAGACCTGAGAGAGATGGCAGGACAGCAACACCCTGGAAACGAGGCCTCTGTGGTTCAGCTGCAGCTCTGCTATTGCCCGTCATTTCCCTGAAGTCCATGGCAGGAAAGCAAGGCCAGTGATTCAGGAAAATACTTCATCCCCAGAGCAGGAAACAAGTTGCTGTTGTTAGGTGCCGTCGAGTTGGAACTCGTAGCGACCCTTATAGGGTTTTCAATGGCTGTTTTGGGATTGCCTCGGGAGTGGGTTGCCACGTCCTTCTCCCGTTTTTGTGGTGCTGGGAATCGAACTCGGGACCTCAGAGACTGCAGAGTGGCGCTCTACCAACTGAGCTAAATCCCAGCCCGGAGACGTAAGTAGAAGATACCAACCAACGCTTGAGCCTCCACCAGGGGAACCGCACCCTGCACAGCCCTGGGTGCCATGCCCTTCAGGCTTCGGTGGGCTGGAGAGTCACTGGCTAGCTAGCGTGTCCCTACATCCCTGGACTCCAGCCTTAGGCAACCTGGAGGGGGGTCTGGCCAGGAGATGGAGCAAGACAAGCCAGGGGCTTCCCACAGAGACCCCAGCCCCGCGGCCACCGGGCGGGTCTGCAGAGCCTCAGGCAGTGAGTGGAGCCTGGGAAGACCGGCCACCTCCTGAGAGGCCCTGCCCTGCCCCCTCCCAAGCACACAGGCACCAGGCGCACTCCTGGGTAAACCTAAGGCGTAGACAGCTGGACTCTTCTCACTTTCTGCCACCACTGCAGATCTGTCCACCTTTTGCCACAGAACCAGCTCTGAGGACAGAAGCATAGCATGGATTTCCTTCTCTGGAGCCACCTCCTCCCAATGGTCCAGCAGCTGATGCCCACAATCGCAAAACAGACCTCTCTTTGTGGTTGGCACTGAATGTGGAGAGGCTGGCGAGGGGCACTCAGGCACCCTACGAGGCGGCCCTGACCTTCCTGAAACCACAGCCTGGGCACCTGCCAGGAGACCAACACCCACAACCCCTGGCAGCCCTGCCCCCGGGTCAGATGGCACCCTTAGGCAAACCATCCATCACAAAGATAACAATGCCACCTACGAAGCACTCCCAAACCAGGGGCATAAAATGCACGGTCTGCTGGATCTTCACGACACCTGTGTGAGACAGCATTATTGTTTACCCAGATTACAGATAAATAGTTCTGCATTGTGTTGTTGTTGTTGTTGTTGTTGTGTGCCACTGAGTCCATGTATGACTCATAGCAACCCGATGGACAACAGGAGAAATACTATTGTCAGGGCTTCTCTGCTATCGGTAGAGTTTCAATGGCTGATTGGTTTTGGGGAGTGGGTTGCCACGTCCCTCTACCAAGCCTACAGCACCCGGTGTTCCCAGGCGGTCTCCCATCCAAGGACTAACCAGGCCCGACCCTGCTTAACTTCCTAGATCTGACAGGACTGGACGCCACAGTGGTACGGCTGTATGCAGCTCTGCATTGTTGTTAGGTGCTGTCAAGTCACGTCTGAATCATAGCGACCCTCACAGGGTTTCAGCGGCTGACTGTTCCAGGATTGCCACATCCTCCTCCCACAGCTCTGCATTACTATAACAGAATACCTGAAGCAACTGACTTATGAAGAGAACAGCACTGTTCCGCTCACAACTCTGGAGCTGCCAATGCCAGGTGGCCCCATGTCTCTGGCCAGAGGCACGTCACAGAGAAGCTCCTGGTATGGGCAAAACTGTTCATTAGCCACAAAGCCCAGAAAGAGGAAGAGACTTGCTCCACAACCACTTGGAGGGCCGTCCCTCATGACCTCAGGACCTCTCGCTAGGCTGTGCCGCTTAAAAGTCACCAGCGCCTCCCACAGGGCCCACGCCTTCAACAAGAAGGCCTAGCAGGGACATTCATTCAAACCACAGCAGAAGCCAAGACTGGGGGGACAAGGAAGTGGTGAAGTCACAGAGCCAAAGAGCTGCAGAGCCAAGACGCAGCCTCAGCACCGGTAGCACCCAAGCCTGAGGTCTGGGCAGCCACAGACTCTAGGCACACACTCCACCCGCCCCCTCTTCTCCAGGAAGCCCCCCTGGCCCCCACAGCCACCAGCTGGTCTCTGAGCAGCAGCCCCGGTCCTTTGGCTGCGTGCACCTTCCCTGGGTGAATGGTTCTGGAGAGCAGGGACTATCTTATGTCCTTGTCCCCCACATGGGACCTGGCACAGAGAGGTGCTGAGCGTCAGCTTCCAGGCTGTTCCAGAGACTGGCGCCACCTGTGGCCTGGAGCCGGGCAGGTGGCCACAGAGATGGGACCTTCACTCAGCTCACCTGCTCCCCTCCTCCAGCCCTGCACCTGCTGACGCCCACGGGGTGCCAGGGGTTCCCCAGCCATCCTGAACCCCAGGGTCCACATCCCACAGCGCAAACCCCTCCAGTCCAGTTGTGCTTCCTCAACTGGGATAGACATTTTGGACCCAGTTTGGCTCAATCCACTTAAAACTTTTCAGGATAAAGTCCTGAGCGGGCCGGGTCCTGTCTGGGAAACAGAAGTCTGAGTGGGAGGCATAGCCGAGAGCTCTCTGAAGTGAGAGCTCAGGCCACCAAGTGCTCCCTCATCCACTGACAGGCTGACCCTGCTTCCTTCCAATTATGTGCATGAAAAATAGCGTTTGAAGTCCTAAACGCTCACTCCAGCAGAGTCTTAAATCATTCAAAACCAGAGTAATGAGCCTTTAAATAGAATCACAGTCCTGCCTGTCTGCCACCACATCCTTACCTTTAAAAATGAGGATCAACATCTCCACCAACAGAACGTATTTTTAGAAATTTCGATAGTTTCTGATGAAGTCAGCTGAATATAGGTGTTATGGGTAATTAACCGGGTTACCTAAAACTACAGGAGAGAAGGGCGCCTGTGGCCACCAGGGCAAAATCCAGAGTCGCTAAAACTCTTTTCAACTGACGATTTAACCCAGCCCCGGGGGCAGGTCCGACACGGGATCCAGAGCCTGAGGTTCCTGGCCAGGTCCTGCTAACCAGCCAGGTGCCCTCACTTCCCTGACCTCCCCTTCCTCGGCTGCAGCTATGGAGCACGTTGGTAGCTGTGTGTGGAAGTATTCGAGCGCTTAGCAAGATAATGAGAGCGAAGCACTCAGCTCAGTGCCACGCAGGCAGAAATGTTTAGGTGTAATTAAAACCGTTCAATATTTTTAAAAAGTCGCTCCTGCTTGAGATAAAAGTATTCCCAAGAGATTTGCCCCTTAAAAAGAAAGCTCTGTCAGCAGTGTTCACTCTCATGAACTGTCGTAAATTGTGCAGAGAGATTTGTAAGTACGGTCGCCTCTTGTGTCTGAGGGGTCCACGTTCCAGAATCTCCCACAGACACCAAAATCCTAAGATGCTCAATGTGCCTCGCATACAATGGCATAGGATTCCCGGAACCACAAAAATACAAAATGAGTAATAGTGCATAGTGTTTGCATAAATTTGTGCACCTCTTCCCAGGCAATGTAAATCTCTTGATTATTTGTAATACCTAACTCAGTGTCGATGCTCTGTAAATGGTTACATGGACTTGTTTAGGGAATAGCAACGAGAAAGAGTCTGCACAAGCTCAGTGCAGACGCATTTTCTCCCACCATTTTCAGCCCACTTCGGTTGAACCTGCAGCTGCAGAGCCGGGGACGCGAGGGCCCACGGGAAGTTCGCCCGCATGATGCCAGAGGAGCCGTCTCAGGACCTGCCCACAGCATCGGCGGCCGCCCCTCCCGGGACACGTGGGCCTCAGAGCTGCCTAGGCACCAGGCGTGGACGCTCACTCTCCTGGCTCGGCCCCAGGGCTCATGGGCATCTGCTTCCCTGGCCTGGGCATGGAGGGCACACTCGTGCCTCAGCCAGGTGAGCTCAGAACCAGGCTGCTTTGCCCAGGACCCTCTGGGTCCCAGCAACACAAGTGCTGCCTGAGGGGATCCTGGAGGTCCCCTCAGAAGCGGTGTCTGTGCAGAGGGCCGGTCAGTGCTGGTGGGGGAGCCCTGCAGGGCTCAGCAGCCTTCAGCTGGCATGGAACGGCCCCTTGCCATCCTTGTGTGCCTTCGGAGACCAGGCACAGCCACCAGCCACTCCCCGGATGACGGCGTCCAAGTGCTTATGCCGTGTGTGGGGCTTTGTCCTCGGTTCCCCCCAGATCCACACCAGTCCCTTCCAGCTGTGCTCTGTGCCACGGTCCTCCCATCCCTCCCCTCAGACGGAGCACCTGGACCAGTGGGAATCAGAACTGGCCCAGGAAGGCGACTCTGGGGAATCAGCCCCGCTCAGGCAAGTTCCTGGCTTCAGAGCCGGGACCCACAGGCTTCCCACCCAGTCTCAGCTCAGCTCCCAGCTCCGCCCTGCACTTCCCCAGGGGATGGAACGGTGCCGTGTATGGCAGGAAAATGCTGGCCTGACTAGGCGCAGTGGCTTATGCCCACAATCCCAGCATCTCGGGAGGCAGAGGCTGGAGCATCCCAGGTCTGAGGCCAGAGGCAGCCTGTGTAACTTAGCAAGACCTGTCTCAAGATAAAAAATGGGGTGCAGGCCAGGGGGTAAAGCACTTGCAAAGTGTGTGTGAGGCCCTGGGTTCAGCCTCCAAGTACTGGAAAAAAAATGCTGACCCGAGTCAAGAGTCGGGGACTTCCTCCATTGCACCTCTTCTTTCTTCCTGCCCACCCCGCCCTGCAGGCTCTTGAACCCGTGGTGAGGCAGTGTATGGTCCTTGCTAGCAGAGCCCCGCTGGCAACACCTTCCCTGAGAAGCCCTCCTAGCTCTCCTCCTGGCCTCACCACCCCCTCTAAAACCTCCTGGTGCTCCCAGCAATTGCACAGCAAAATTTTGTGCTTAATGGTTCTCTTGTTTTGATCCTTTTTTAAAAATGTGAATTCTATTTTCCTCATGAGACTTCATAATCCTTTAGGAGCAAGAATCTTATGTTTTTTAAGCTTCCAACAACAGGCAGGGTGTCAGGGAGCTAAAAGCATCCAATAAATACTATCAGGGTGCAGTGAATGAATCCTGAATGTACCATCCCCAGTTTGCACCCCACAGCTCAACACGTGTTTGCTGAATGAGTGAATGAACCCTTCTCCATCTCCTACTTGTCTGCATTCCCGTTATTCACCAGTATGGTTTTCTCAGAAACAATAAAAAGATAAAAAGATGGAACAAGACAAAAATATAGTAGAGTGGGATGAAGTGCTCAGTATGTAAATGGTATCTCTATTTTTTGTGGGGATTCCTGCCTCTTTATCCTCTCCTTTACTGGCAGTGGGAGCTGGGTGCATGTTTGAAAAACACACCCACCAGAGGCCCATGTCCAGGATTTTCACTTGCCTCCCTTTTCACAAACCTCCTGACTCTTCAGTAGCTGTAAAGTGAGACACAGCACTGCAGAGTTTAATATAAACCAGTAGCGCACATTAAAACCACTGAGATTCTAAGAAAATCTTGCCTAGTATTTTAAATGCCATTAGCTACCGTCTGCATACTGCACAAGTAGGTTTCTACTTACTGATGGTGGCAATTAAGGCTTTACAAAGAGGCTATTTACTCTAGTAGATGTGCCAATCAATTTTCTTGCCATGTTTGGTCTTTGAACTTGCTCCATCTGCGAGCCTTCTCCAGGCCATGTGTGAAAACCTGTTTGGCAGTGACTAGTGGGAAAGCAAAAGGTTATTAAAAAGACAAGAAAAAAAGAAAAGACCAAACTACACGTCAAAAGAGATGCTGGAACTTGCCTTTGAATGTAGAACAGCTAAAGCAAAAGGAAGACGTGATGAAGTTAAGGATATAAACAGAAGATTTCAAAAGGCAGCTCAAGAAGTTGTTGTTGTTGTTAGGTGCCATGGAGTCGTATCTGACTCCTAGCAACCCTCATAGGGTTTTCAATGGCTGACTTTCGGGATTGCCTTGGGAGTGGATTTCCAGGTCCTTCTCCCATAGCTCAAGAAGACAAAAGCAAATATTATAATGACATGTGCAAAGAGCTGGAGGCAGTAAACCAAAAGGGAAGAACATGCTCTGTGGTTCTCAAGCTTAAGGAAGTGAAGAAAAAAATTCAAGCCTCGAGTGGCAGTAGTGAAAGATTCTACAGGGAAAATATTAAATGATGCAGGAAACATCAAAAGAAGATGGAAGGGCTGGGGTCAGTGGTGCATGCCTGTAATCCCAGCAGCTCGGGAGGTGAAGGCAGGAGGATCACAAGTTCCAGACCAGAGGCAGTCTGTGTAATTTAGCAAGACCCTGTCTCAAAAAGTAAAAAAATGCATTGAGGTTGCAGCTCAGTGGTCCAGCACTTGCAGAGTATGCAAGCATGAGGCTCTGGGTTCAACCTCCAGTACTGCAAAAAAAAAAAAAAAAAAAAAAAAAAAAAAAAAAAAAAAAAAAAAAAAAAAAAAGATGGAAGGAATACACAGAGCCACTATACAAAAAGGAATTTGTAGATAACCAACCATTTCAAGAGGTTGCATATTAAGAGGAACCAATGGTATTGAAGAATGAAGTGGAAGCCACCTTGAAAGAACTGGCAAAACACAAGGCTCCAGGAATTGATGGGATAACAATAGAGATGTTTCAACAGACAGATGCAGCACTGGAGGTGTTTAATATGTTTATGCCAACAGATTTGGAAAACAGCTACCTAACCAACTGACTGGAAGAGATCCATATTTGTGCCTATTCCCAAAAAAGGAGATCCAACTGAATGTGGAAACTATCGGACAATATCATTAATATCACACACAAGCAAAATTTTACTAAAGATCATTCAAAAGCAACTGGATCAGTATATAAACAGGGAATTACTGGAAAATCAAGCAGGATTCAGAAGAGGGCGGGGAACCAGGGACATCATTGCTGATGTCAGGTGGATATTCGCTGAAAGCAGACAATATGAGAAAGATGTCTATCTATGTTTTATTGATCATGTAAAGGCATTTCACTGTGTGGATCATAACAAATTATGGAGAACACTTCGGAAAATGGGAATAACAGAACACCTAATTGTACTCATGAGGAATCTGTATGTGAACCAGGAGGCAGTTGTTCGAATAGAACGAGGAAACACAGCCTGGTTTAAAGTTGAGAAAGGTGTGCGTCAGCGCTGTATACTTTCACTATATCTATTCAATTTATATGCTGAGCAAATAATCTGAGAAGCTGAACTTTATGAGGAAGCACAGGGCATCAGGATTGGAGGAAGACTCATTATCAACCTGTGTTATGCAGATGATAAAACTCTGCTTGCTGAAAGTGAAGATTTAAAACATTTACTGATGAAGATCAAAGATCATAGCCTTCAATATGGGTTACGACTAAACATCAACAAAACAAAAATCCTTACAACTGGATAATATGCAACTTCACAATAAAGGGAAAAAAGATTAAGGTTGTCCAAGATTTTGCTTTGCTTGGCTCTATAATCAATACCCATGGAAGCAGCAGTTAAGAAATCAAAAGACACATTGCTCTAGGAAAATCTGTGGCAAAAGATCTCTTTAGAGTATTGAAAAGCAAAGATGTCACATTGAAGACAAAGGTGCGTCGGACTCATGCCATGGTATTTTCAGTGGCATCATATAGTTGTGAAAGCTGGACATTGAACAAGGGAGAAAGGAAAAGAATTGATGCTTTTGAATTATGGTGCTGGAAACGTCTATTGAAGTGCAACCAGAGTGCTCCTTGGAAGCAAGAATGGCCAGACTGCATCTTACATATTTCAGACATGTAGTCAGGAGAGACCAATCCCTGGAGAAAGACATCATGTTTGGAAGAGTGGCAGGTCAATTAAAAAAAGGAAAACCCTCCACCAGATGGATTGACACAGTGTCTGCAACAATGGGCTTAAACATAAATAAGATCGTGTGCCTGGCACAGAATTGGGAAGTGTTTCGATCTGCTGTACATAGGGTTTCTTGTGTTAGACTCAACTTGATAGCACCTAACAACAACAAGTGGGATTCTGCTTAGAGGTATCTGAAAACAAGTGGCACAGGAACTCCAGCCAGGCAACCTTCTACTGTCCCCTCTTCTCTTTCCTGGTTTACAACAAAGGCATATGATTTCACAGTTGAAGTTTAGCACTTACACGAAGCATTAGCTCATCACAGAGCAGACGCCTGCTCAACAAACCTTAGCCATTGCACAATAATCTCTCACCAGGATATCATGTGACTGCCAAGCTAAAGTACACAAGGCTGGAGCCTGAGGTGGCCACACTGGCCACAAACACCAGTGGAGGGAAAGGAAGTAGAAAGAGGCAGGAGAGAGAGACAGCAAGTCCCCACCGTCCCACTCCAGGTTCCACTGCGTTCACTCTCAGATGTTTATAAGTTGACTCTGGTGCCTGACCTGGGACAGTTGGCCTTTGAGAGTCCCCCAGACCTGACTCACCTCCTGGTCATCATGTCCAGGCCCACCCTGCCCCACGGTGAGATCACAGACACACTGTGAATTCTCTCTCCCTTTCTTCAGTCTTTTTGGTGTAGCCACATTCCCTGCTGGAAAAGGAGGCTGACGTGAGGAGGTCCCACGGCCTCCAGCCGATGCCCTGTGAAGGCAACAACCTGCAAGCAAACCCACCACCCTGGCCGTGGTCAGATCCTTGCAGCTGCACAGCATCTGGGCTACAGCCTCCCAGCAGACCTTGAGCCAGAACCACTGGCTGAGCTTCTCCAGGCCCCTGGCCTCAGAGATCACTGAGTCAATGTCTGCTGTGTCACGGAACAATTGCCAAGCTAACTTACCTAACCTACCGCATGGCAATAGATGCATACGCCCCTGCACTAGCCTTGCGATACACTTCCGTGCCTCACAGGCCACGCTCTCGGACCAAGAAACTTCCTCTGAAAGCATCGGTAGAAGAAACAGAAATGCACACAGAACTATCATCATTGACATTTCTCATTTTCTTCTTCGGAGGGACGTGGAAGCCAACCCCAGTTTATGCGCTGAGCTGTCTCCCCTTCAGCCAGCCACCTGTTTTCCATCAAATCCCATCTCTCCACCTGATCCTGAACACAGGGTCTTGAGATGGATCTCTAAGGCACAGCGAAAGGAGAAAATCTTGCTTTCTAGAACTCCCTTGGGAAAGTTCTTGTTTTTGTTTTGTTTTGTTTTGTTACAGAAAACTGTTGTTTTAACCCACTGACTTAGGGTAAAAGTTGAGCCTCCAGGGCTTGATTTACTCAGTATGAAACTAGGGTATGTGTGTGGAGGAGTGCGTATTAGAAGTCACATTTATTTGTGTATGTGAAGAAATACTAGAAGGGTGAGAGAAAAGGATAGGGAAAGGGTCAAAGACTCCACGATATGACTCTTTCGCTTGCTCCTCCCACCTGTTTCCCCTGTCTTAAGTAAAATTACTAAGCTCAGAAAATAGTTGAGAGACATGCGTTGGAGAGGTAGAGCCTTTGCGCCCACACTGACGTGTTGGAATAAGAACGGTCCAGCAGCTCCAAAGCAGAGGCAGAGAACAGACCTCATGGAGGAGACCCGGAGCTTCAGAGCTCTGGTACCGGGGTGAGGCTCAGCTGGACTTCTCGGGGCCTCGAGTCCTTCGGCATCTGGGACAGATGCGAGAGTGGGTGGGCGGGTAGAGTCAGAAGCAGAGAAATAGACAGTGTGAGCTCTTTGCGGGTGAGAGCAACAGCCTCCTCTTACTCATCTTTGCACCTTCAATCTTACACATGGCGAAGGTCTTAAAAACATTTATGGAATAAATGAATTTGAGAGTGAACAAATAGTACGTGAATAAAAGATGAATTAGCTTGCAAATAATAATGTAATATCTGCACTCTATCCATTCGCTTTGGGAGAAGGACCAGCAACCCACTCCCAAAAATCAATCCGCCATTTAAAACCCCATGAATAGCAGCGAAGCACTGACCATAGTGTTTCACCTGTTGTACACAGGGTCACGATAAGTCAGACGCTGACTCGACAGCACCTAACAACAACAACAACATCCATTCACCGTCATAGATAACCTGAAATATGTCAGTTTATCACGTATTTTGTGACTGCAGAAGACATCTTATCGGCGTACATATGCTTTCCATAAAGCAATGCTTAGTTGCTTATGAAAGACACCTCTCCTCCTGGCCCAGCAGGCAGACATTTACATTCTGCCCTCGCTTGCTGCCCTCCATCTGGGCGCGGCGAAGGTTAGATAAGGTGAGGAGGAGATGGGACCCGCTCACGCATCGGTTGTCTCCAGCCAACAAAGCAGAACAGCCAAACGGAGCTCACCTGAGGAATTAATGCCTCTGACCTCTTCTCACGCTGCCCCAGGACTCTGGGACCGAACACACCACTCTTACCTGCATGGTGGAACTGCTCTTGTCACCGGCAAGACCTGAGGGTCCTCCCCCAACGAGGCTCGGCCTCAGCCACAAAGACCCTGCCGTCTCCCCCACAGCTCCTCTGGTCAGACAGGAGGATTGTGGGCCTGCCAGCCGCAGCAGGTTAACTTGATTTGACTGCCTGTCCTCCTAACCACACAGAGAATTTCAATGAAAAGGAGATTAATCCCAACACCAGCTGTCAGCGCCAGTGCAGGCCGCTGATTATCCCTTGGCACACCTTGAAGTCCTCCCACATCTCACCTGTGTCACGGTGCTGAGTTTATCTGAGCTTATGAATTATTTGCAGAGATAATGAAACCCATCAGAGGCGCTTTCAACTGCATTTGCAATGAAATGAGCTGGCAAGGAGACCAGAGTGGCTTATGGGAAGACACTCACACCTGAACACAGGCCCCACCCCTTCACGGTCTCCGGTTAGCCAGCTTCTTCCTCCCTCCTCACTGGAGGCTCAGAAGGGCAGGAAAGCGGAAGGGCCAGGTCATTAGAAAGTATGCGCATGCGTGTGTGTATATGTATGTTTGTGTGTGTGTACGCATGTGCATGTGTTGTTGCTGTTGTTAGGTGCTGTCGAGTCGTGTCTGATGCATAGCGACCCTCATAGGGTTTTCAATGGCTGATTGTTTCAGGATTGCCTTGGGAGTAGGTTACCACATCCTTCTCCCATTTTTGCGGTGCTGGGAATCAAACTCAGGACCTCAGAGACAGCAGAGCGGCGTTCTATCAACTGAGGTAAATCCCAGCATGTATGGAGTAATATGTTTCTGTAGGTGTGCGTACATGGGCATGTGTGTGTGCGTGGATCATGTGTATGTGTGCGTGTGCGTGTGTGCATATGATGTGTATAAGATGCTCATTCTGACACAAAGGGAAGACTATCCCACATCTTCCTGTGCAGTTTCTCTCTCCCTGCCCACAGCACCCACGATTGTTCATGACATTCTAAGTCACCGAACATGAAAATTATGCAATGAAGTCATTAGGCATAGGATTAGTCTCTTTCTCCTTTTCTTCCCTTCCCTCCTTCACCAGGTTGGAGGTGATTTACAAATGCATAACTCCAGCCCAGAGCACCCTCCCCAAGTCCCTCCCTCCTACTAGACATCTCAGTGACCAGGGGACATTCAAACACAGAGTCCCTGGAAGAGACCACTCCGCGCTCACCCACACGCGACTGCACCTCCTCACATGCTCTGTGGGAGGCCGTGGCCACACTGACTTCTAAACAAGAGAGAGCGAAGTGAGGTGGGGCAGCCTCTCCCAGCACCTTGGACCCTCCCGCCACCTTCCCAGAGCTCTCCTGCCACTGACTGAGTCAGGGAAGCTCTGGAGCGATGAATTAGAAGGAGCCAGGGCATCTGAATGAGCTTGTGGAAAGCAGCCTAGCTGGAGATGTGCACTGGACTGTGACACAGGCCAGAGTCCAGCCCCCACTGTGCTCAGGTTCACCTGTCACCACAGCTGGTCTCCATGGGATGGGAGCCCCACAAACCCTGACCCAAATCCCCGTTCACTCACGCACAGGGAGGGCACCAAGAGGCTCACTGCCTGCACAGCGAGGAGGCCTGGGAGCGGCGGGTTCCTGGGCAGGCCCCAGACGCCTGGCTCTGCTTTCACCGTGTTGGGCAAGGCAGGCAGCATTCCCAGTGGGCCAGCGTTTCTGTGCTTGCCCTTCCAGCTGGTGCAAGGGAGGGAACAGGCAAACTTTCTTACTGGCATTCCCAGAGTGGTGGCAGAAAGCGCACGGAAAGACATGGGGCCTGAGAGGTGCCAAGAGCTGAAAATGGAGCCAGCCGCTCACATGAGAGCAGAACATGTCAGACGCAGTGACACATACCTGTCATCCCGGCCACTCAGGGAGCAGAGACAGCCTGCGTAACTTAGTGAGAACTTGTCTCAAGATAAAAAAATAAAAAGGGGTTGGAGTGCAGTTCAGTGGTAGAGCACTTGCCTAGCATGCACAAAATCCTGAGTTCAACCCCCGAGTAGTGCAAAAAAACAAATAAACAACAACCAAAAGAACCCTGAACACACACGGAGTCCTATGGTACATGCCTACGATCCCGGGTCATGGGAGGCTGAGGCAGGATTGTGAGTTTAAGGCCAGTGTGGGTTACATAGTGAGAACTTCAAAAAACAAAAACAAACACTGGACATATTCTTTCCTCTAATCAACGTCTCAAGAAATAGCCCCCCATCTACCCGAAACATCCCCTTTCCACCAAGCCCCATACTTTTATCTTCTTGTAGCATTCCTCAAAAACTTTCCACCCCTCTTCCTTGGCCCAGCAGAGGAAGCAAGCTCAGCCCTGAAACCCCAACCTGGGCTTAGATCCTGAATCCAAACCCGCCCTCACTAGCTCACAATCCCTGATAATGTGTTAAATCCGTTACTTCGGTGCCCTCGTTTGTACAGTCAGATAATAACCGTGCCTACCGCACAGAGCTGTTGGAAGATGGAAAGGAGGTGAAATTTACAAAGTGCTCACAACACTGCCTGCTGCGGCAGGTGCCACACAAGGCTGTGCCCTGCCGCTGGCCTTACCCGGCTCTAGGCAGTACGTTCTAACCATCCCCTAACCACTACGTTTTCTCGGACTCTCGTCCAAAGCCAGAGTGGACCTCCTGCAGCACAAATCCACCAGCTGCCTTCCTTCCGACGCTTCGGTCGCATTGGGATGTTCCGCCCCTCCCGCACACCGACTGTGAGCTCTGCACTCGGCTCCACCAGCGATGGCCCCGCAGCGCTGCTCAGCCCAAGCCACGATCACCATGGCCAAGGGCACCACTGAGGAGCACCAAGGACCGTTGCTGACACCATCCACACACATTGTTGTTGTCAGGTGCCATCTAGTCGGATCTAACTCCTAGTGACCCTTTTTACAACAGACGAAACACTCCCCAACACTGTGCCACCCCCGGCACTATGTCCGTGCTTCTCTGCTGTTCTTAGGGTTTTCAATGGATGATTGTTTCGGGACTGCATCAGGAGTGGACCACCAGGTCCTTCTCCCATAGCCACACACATTAGTGAAATAAAAGAAACTACCCTGCCAATAATCAGTACTTTTAGTAGAAATATGTTGTTATTGTTGTTGTTAGGTGCCGTCGAGTCAGTATCCAACTCATAGCGGCCCTTTGTACAACAGGGGAAACACTATTGTCAGTGCTTATCTGCTGTTCATAGGGTTTTCAATGGCAGATTGATTTTTGGGAGGGGGTTGCCAGGTCTGTCTCTCAAGCCTACAGTATCTGGTGTTCCCTGGCAGTCTCCCATCCAAGTACTAACCAGGCCCGACCCTGCTTAGCTTCCAAGATCTGACGGGATTGGATGTCACAGGGCTATGGCTGCAGGCAGTAGAAATATAGTCAGAATAAAATAAATTTGACAATGTCTAAAGCAGCCGATGATAAAATACGTGGCAGATGGATTTACTGAAGAATGACTTCTGATTGATAGTAGTGGAAAGTATAGAAACTGATACAGAGAAAAAAACAGATCAGTAAAACATTCATCACCAAACAAAAGTCCCATTGGTGAGAATAGCCCATGATAAAATTTATTGAGAACTACAAGCCAGGAGCAGTGGCGTACACCTGTAATCCCAGAGACTCGGGAGGCAGAGGCAGGAGGATCGCAAGTTCGAGACCAGAGGCAGTCTGCGTAACTTAGCAAGACCCTGTCTCAAAAAGTAAAAAAAAAAAGAAAGCTGGGGGTGCAGCTCAGGGGTCCAGCACTTGCAGAGCATGCAAGTGTGAGGCCCTGGGTTCAACCCCCAATACCATTAAAAAAAAGGTAAAAAATGGGCTTGGGGTGCAGCTCAGTGGTCCAGCACTTGCAAACCTGCAAGCACGAGGCCCTGGGTTCAACCCCTAATATGACCAAAAAAAAAAAAAATACAATTAACTACACATTGCATGGGGCTAGGGTTTAGCTTAGTTGGCAGAGGTCTGCTCTGCACTCTCTGGGGCCCTGAGTTTGATCCCCAGCACCGCAAACATGGGAGAAGGACCTGGCAATTCCACTGTTGAAGCAATACAGAAACAATCAGCCGTCAAAACCCTATAAGGGAGCCGGGCGCGGTGGCGCACGCCTGTAATCCCAGCGGCTTCAGAGGCGGGGGCAGGAGGATCACAAGTTCGAGACCAGAGGCAGTCTGTGTAACTTAGCGAGACCCTGTCTCAAAAGGTAAAAAAATGGGCTGGGGGTGCAGCTCAGTGGTCCAGCACTTGCAGAGCATGCAGGTGTAAGGCCCTGGGTTCGACCCCCAGTACCGCAAAAAAAAAAAAAAAAAAAAAAAACTATAAGGGTTGCTATGAGTCAGACCCAATTCAACTGCACCTAACAACAACATACTCATATAAGAATCTGGTATAGCAAATTTGATGTAGGAAATTTGGACTTGGTATAATTAGTTGTTCCATGTGAAACTCACAATTATAAATTATAGAAGCCATAATTTTAGAAAACTGAGTAATAAATTTAATCTTGTTCATAAATTTTGCAGAAAATAACTGACTTCAGTGAAAATAATTTTAGGAAAATGGAAATGGAAGAATTTGGAAATAGTTCAATGATGCTATATTAAAAATTGTCTAAGGAATTAAACTCTTAATGGAGTTCACTCCAGAAATATCTGTCTCAGTGAAAAGTTATCAGCATTGATCAAGTTCTCATTTAAGTATTTATATTTTTAGACCTGCCTACTACAGCTGTACCACTGTGGTGTCCAATCTCACCAAATCTCAGAAGCTAAGCAGGGTTGGGCTTGGTTAGTACTTGTTGGGGTTCGGCTCAGGCCCGGTAGAGGTCAGAGCCTTGCCCTGACACCAAGTGGGTATCAGGGACCCACTGGACTGGGTTAGTGTAGTGGCCAGAGGCGCAAAAGAAGGACCTCAGGAGACCTTCTGTGGGAAACAGGAGAGAGAAGTTCATTGGGTTACTCCCCAAGTGGTGTGCAATCAGCAAGCAGCCCCTGTCAAGTGCTCAAGTGCTAGCTCTAAGCCTGCAGCATAGAATGCTGCAGGCTCACTGGTGGAACAGCTCAGAATTAAAGGCACGGCTACAAGCAGTTGGTGTTCCACTGGGCTGGAGGTCCAGTCGTCTTGACTCTTGCAGTTCGCCTTCTCTGCCTCCCTCCTTCCCAAGGATGAGAGGACTTGGGAGGCTCTTCATGGCTTGCTTGTAGCCTTCGGTGCTTGGGGCCCCTGGTCTTGACACGTCAGCTTGCTAGGTGGTCTTCCACAGGATTGGGGAGCACTGGATCAAGGTGATGGGGTCTGGATAGCAGTTGAGGGAGGGAGAACAGTGGTGGGATGAAGGGGGTCAGGGAGCCCTGCTTATATAGGGTCCCGGAGGGGGGCGTGTACTGGGGTTGGCCAATCAGGGCACATTCCTCACAGGTACAGCAGGTAAACTGTCATACCTGCCAGGTAGGGGCAGTTATTTAACTGAGGTGCTAGGGGTAGCCAATCAAAATTGAGGTGGTTGAGGCTGGTCAGGCTGGTCAGGGGCCATCTTTGCTCACCCAATGGGAGGGGTAGGAGTGAGTGAGTGAAATGTGGCCCTGGGGTTACCTAAAGGTCAGTCCCTCAGGCTAGTATGAGGGACCCTAGTTATGGGGTGCATTTTAAAAATCCCCATCAAGTACTCAATGGGAGACCGCCTGGGAATACCAGGTGCTGTAGGCTTGGGAGAAGGACCTGGCAGCTCACTCCCAAAAATCAATCAGCCACTGAAAACTTTTTGAATAGCAGAGAAGCATTGACATAGTGCCACCCCTCAGGGCAGCTCGGCCCCGCCACCACTGCATTCACAGAAAGCACCCTTAGAGGTGTTGCCAAGGCAGGCTGGGCTGGTGTCCCCACAGGCCACAGAACTCTGCCTCTCAGAGCCCTCGCTGGTAAGCAGGCGCCCATCTCCTCTTCCCCGTGAAGAGCTGAGCAGGCCCAGAGCAACAGGGCCACCGGCCACAGACGACACCCTCTGAGGCTGGAGCCGAAGCAAGCCTTCCCCCGGCTGTGTCTGAGGACTGCTGAGCGTCCTGTGCTGCCAGGAAGGAGAGCTGCCTGGCACGCCCACTGCCTCCAGGCATCACCGCCAGCATCCAGCTGGGCTGGTGGCAGGCCCGGCCTTGACAGAGCTGGCACGTGGCACCCAGGCCTCAGACCCACTGCCACCGCACCCACTGCTGTGGCATCAGGGAGCCAGGCTGTCCTCGGGCCCTGGGCGCCCGGGGCTGCTTGGCCACTGGCTCCCGTGGTACCTTGGCATGGAGCTGGGGGCAGCGTGTGCCAGGGCACCAGGATGTGCTGGACAGGCCCTGGGGCGGTGGGGGGGCAGCTAACCTGCAGCATTTGCCAGTTTCTATGGTGTCAATCCTCCCGTTGTGGCTGAGGTCAGGCTGCTAATGGACTTCAGTGGACAGAAGGGGGAAGAAGTGCAGTGGCCACACTGCATAGTGTTGGCATTTCCACCACTGATACCGCAGGCCTGACTTGAAGAGCACAGATGATGTCAAACATGTTAAAACAGTAGGACATGATGAGTTTTGACTATATATCGCCTTCATTTTTAATATAATTTATGTAAGCTTGCCTGCAGCCACAGCCCTGTGGCACCCAATCCCATCAGATCTCAGAAGCTAAGCAGGGCCGGTCTGGTCAGTCCTTGGATGGGAGACCACCTGGGAAGACCAGGTGCTGTAGGCTTAGGAGACAGACCTGGCAACCCACTCCCAAAAATCAATCTGCCTTTGGAAACCCTATGAACAGCAGAGAGGCACTGACAATAGTGTTTCACCTGTTGTACGTAAGGTCGTTATGAGTCGCATACTGACTGGATGGCACCTAACAACAACAACAACAACAAAGTTTCAGTTTCAATAATGGCTGATTTTAAAAACTATTCAGCAAAGTCCCTAGAAAATGAACACTTGGGTCTGATAAGCCTGGGTGAGCCGGCTCCAGGAAAGAAATGTGGTCATCACGTGGCACTCCACAGCCTAAGCTCACAGTCCCAGAAGACACTGGTGAGGCTCCCAGAGCTGTCTGGGCAGAACTGAGTGGGGCAGGAGGCGAGCAGCGTGGGTGGGGTTGGAGCATGGACAGGGTTGATTTGCTGTGGCTGTTCTCACTCTGTCTCTACTTCTGGATCCTGGGCAGCAACTGAAACCCAATCCACAATGCCACCTGCACTGAGGTCTTCCACCCCGACAAGTGCAACCTGAGGACACTCCCGATGCCCGCAGCCCCTGGGGACGGGAACTCTCCTGCCCTGAACTGGCCCCTCCTTTCCCTGGAAACGCCTGGCTGTGTCCTGAAGAGTTGCTCCCCTGCCCCGCTGTCTTCTCTGCCGGGACGAGCTGTCACAGTGTACGTCCAGGCAGCCACCCTTCCTCAAGCACCCACAGCCACTCGCCTTCTCCCCGAACTTTGGGGCAGAGGCAGCGCGATGTCCAGCGGACCAGCAGCTCTGAAGATGAGAGGAGGCTCTGCCAGAGTCGCAGCCAGAGCAGTGTGGAATCCAGCAGCCCACGCCCAGAACCAGAGGGGCCGGGAGACGCGTCTGTGCAATGACACGGCGTTGAGTGCAGATAATCGTTGTCAGTGCTTTTTGCTGGCTGTGTTCATCTCGCGTGTAGAACAAAGCTGTCATAACCACGGCAGCTTTATTCAACATTGGTGCAATTAGCAGCCTAAAAATGGGAAGCAAAGGGGGGATTTTTCTTGAGTGGGCTGAGCTGTTTCCCCTTCGCATGCCTGGGAGTGTCGCCCCAGGAGGAAGGGGGCTGGGATTCACTGAGTGTTGCCGTGTGCTACCGCGAAAAGGATTTTGCCATTCCATATACAAAACCCTTCAACACAGACTCGAGGGCCGTGGACTGAAAATGGAGGAGCTGGGGCAAGATTTATGGAGGCAGGCTCTCCGCCATGAGCTCTCTGCACACAATCCACTATCACACAGCACCCCAGGGAGGCATCACGGCCCCACGTTGCAGAAGGGAAAGCTGAGCCTCAGAAAGGTGAAGAGGCTCCCCCTGACCCCCAAGCCAGGTCCTTCCGAGTGCCAGGACGTCTGCCCCGAGCCGCTTGCTGAGACGTGGTATCAGGAAGCCATGCTCCTGGAGGGCCTCTCCGTCCCTCCTCACCCCCTTCCACTTCTTGTCACATCCCTTGTCACTTCTTGTCACTGGAACGCATCACCTCTGCAGGAGGTAAAAATGGCCAAAGCCCCACAGACAAAGACTCGGTCAGAGCCTGGGCTCCGCAGCTCAGCAGGGACGGCGACCTTGGCTCATCCCGGAGTGCCGTAGGCTTTGGTGCCTTCAACTATGACGTGAGGATGGTCGAGGCTCCTGCTTCCTACTGCGGTTGTCAAGGTTCAACAATACGTCACGTGCTTTGCAGAGAGCGGAGCTCACCTCGGTCTTTGGCAGCGGTGGGCACCACTGGCTGAAGAACACGGCAGTGAACTGGGGGCAGGTCCTGGCCTGACCCTCACTCAGGATGCTGTAGATGGAAACAAGGTCCCAGGAGGCAGTGGGGCCCAGGGCTCCTCGCTCTCTTCCCACAAGGCCAGTTGGCCCTGGTGGTCCCTGTGGATGGCAGGGCGGGCACCCTCTATAAAGTTATAGGTGCCTGCCACGTGGCAGGCCCCGAGTGGCTATTAGCAGATACGAGCCCATTTAATCTTAACAAGCCATCGCGGTGGGGGTCGCTGTTCTCCCACCTGAGGAAAGTGCAAAGTGGGCGTACATGGCTCCCCTCCTGCCTGGTCCCATCTGACACCTGGGGCTGTGCCCCTGCCAGGGACCAGCACAGCACCCCACCTCCTGGCACCGTGTCCCAAGCCGCCCCCACCTCCTGCTGGGCAGGTGAGTTCCTGCTTGCTCCTGGACAATACTCATCCTGGATCCGTGAAGCTCTGCAGAACCCCAGGTGTCTCCCTGCTCTGCCCTCTGCTTTCTTTGGTCATTCCCCTGGGGACAGTGAGAGGCCACAACCAAGCACAGTCACCCAAGAAGAAGCAAGTGTGGGTTTCGATCCACACCCCGACTGGCTGTGCAGCTTGGCAGGGACCTCCTCAGAGGTCCCCCATCAGAGGCAGCTCAGTCTCGCTGTGCCGCAGTGAGGACCAGGACAAAGCCCACAGAGGAGACAGAACCAACCCTCCTCCGTGACTGCTGCTGCTGCCTGGCCACGTCCTCACAGCAGGGAGCTCAGGCATGGGCTGGCTTGCGGGAGGCCCCCCTTCCCTGAGACCCCCAGCTCCCCACCGCCGTGGGTGGGACAAGCTCCCTGCCTGCACTGTCATCACGAGGGCTGGGTGAGACAGCAGCAAAAACACCGAATGCAGCGCCAGCACACAACACACTCCACCAACTCCACCCATTGCTCTTATTTTCACCACAAAATGAGCTTCTCCCTGGCACTGAAATCTCGCTGAAACTCCCAAAAGGTCCTGGGAATTATTTCCTGCCACACCTCGTGGCGGGAAAATACTCAGATGTTTCTTTTCCACAAACGTAGTGCTATTCAATAGGCACCTGCAGCTTCTAAAGCTTTTCAGAGGCACCCAAGAGAACCTCTCACCTCCCACAGTGAAAGAAAACCAGCCAGCCACCCGAGAACTTCCTCCAAATCTCTATTTTTAAAATCTTCTTTTCTCAAAAAGTCAACACAGACGGGCACAGCGGTACATACCTGTAATCCTGGCATTTGGGAAGCTGAGGCAGGAGGATCGTGGGTTTGAGGTCATCCTGGGATGCATAGCGACGTCCAGGCGAGCCTGGGCTACACAGCAAGACTCTCAAAAACACAAAACACTGCCAAAAAAGTCAATCAAACTTTAATAATAAAATCCGAAGCTACTTTGCCAGCTTTCGGGGGTGATGAAAAAGGACATGGGTTTTAAAATGTCAGACATCTAGGTTGAAAAGATAGTGTACAACAACTGTATGACCATAGGCAAGCCACTCCCCCACTGTGAGCCTCGACTTCCTCACATACAAAATGGGAAAAAAGAATAGTATGGATTTCACGGAATTCTGAAGAGGGTTCAACAAGACGTAAAAGCAATGTGCAAAAAGCAGAGCTGATGGGAATGTGAGTTATTGTTTCCTATTAAGAGACACCCCCAAGTGTCTGTCAGCTCATGCTATGCAGGCTTGCACGTTGCTGTGACGCTGAAAGCTATGCTGCTGGTATCTCAGATACCAGCAGGGCCACCCGTGATGGACAGGTTCCAGCTCAGCTTCCAGACTAAGACAGACTAGGGAGAAGGACCCGGCAGCCCACTCCCTAAACAGCTATCCATTGGAAACTCTATGAATAGCAGAGAAGCAGTATCAAATGTAGTGCTAGAAAATCAGTCCCTCAGACTGGAAAGCATTCAAGAGACGACTTGAGTTGCCTCCTCAGAGTAGAGCTGACCTGAATGACGGGAAAGGAGGAAAGCCCCTGGGACCTCCTTTTGCTGATGTGACACAACTCAAAATGAGAAGAAACACAGTGGTTGCAACAATGGGCTCAAACATAAAAATGTTGTGTGCATGGCACAGTATTGGGGAGTGTTTGCTTCCGCTGTACTTAGGGTCACTATGAGTCAGAACTGACTCAACAATGGCGACTAACACCATCAGCTAAGAGAGATGGCATCCAGTAGGATGCTCAGTCACAACAGAGTCTTAGGAAACGGGGCTCTGGGTGTGCTCATCTTACAAGTTTGGATTTCCTAATTCTGCTTTAACAGTCACATACCTGGGTCCCCTATCAGAAGCCACTTTTGGACAGAGGCAGAGCGTAATGCAAACAAGCACCCTGGTGGGGAGGCCGTGGGGCCCCACCCCCCTCCCTACTTTAGTCCCTTTGGCAAGACGGCCATGGGGGTCAGACTTGCAGGCTGCAGCCTGGAGCTCAGGGCTGGCTTCTCAGGATGAGGGTGAATAGTCTTCCCAGGAATGGAGCAAGCTGAGGCCAGGCGGCCTGCAGGGTGCACACGGTCAGTGAGAGCGGAGGGAGGGAGGGGCCCAGGGAAGCCTTCTCCTACCCGGCTCTGGCAGAGCCTGCATTTTGTTTTCTGCAAAGCTTTTGGATGCACAGTGTGTCTTTGAAAATTGACTTCTCCTACCTACCAGCTTGCAAACCATATGGAGACAGATCCAGCGTGGAAAGGGGGTGAAATAAGAGGCCATGAGGTGAGACGGGCAGGTTGTCACTGCATTTTAAACATAGTGCACACGTAACACAGACGCCATTCACAGACCTGAGTCACAGGCTTCAGATGGGAGCCGGGCACATATATAAATAGCCTGCGTGTGTCAACCCGTAGAAAAGCAAGGGAGTTTGGGGAATAAGGTCAAAATCATTGTGCCCAATTTAAACATCATAAAAATCTCAGCCTTGTCATTATTTACAAACCCCCGCACAACTCCCACCCAAAAAAGGAGAGAAAGCCAAGTGGAAAACTCTAAATAAGCTGATGTCCTCGCACTGAACTGAGCACTACAAATGAGGCGGCATCATAAACTGAAGTTGTAATTATGTCGTCTCACTTCCTGGCTGCTGGATGCCACAGTACCAAGCAGCGCGTCGATGGGATCTGCCAGACTTAGAACTGCTTTGGGATTTTCTCAGAAAGGCGGCTTTGACTTCTGCTGACCGAGCGGCTTGCATTAAGTGATGCTGATGGTTTTGGAGGCAGCAGAATGAATGTCACGATGGTGAAGAACCCGCCCTCAAACTTGGTGCAAGTGTTTAAGCAATCCACCATTCCCGCACTCCCCTCCCCGGCTCACCCTGTGCCTCTGGACACTCCCTGCCAACACACGTCCCCGACCTAAGGAAGTTGCCACCTGGAGCCCACAGGCTGAGCATGGAGACCCCAAAGCAGCTCAGGCTGGCTATGAAACCGGAAACCCCCCAACTTCCAGCCCTGCCACTGAGCGGTAGCTGCAGCCACAGCCCGGAAGAAACCACTGAGGGTCCTGGGCAGGCCACGGCATCTTGAGGCTTTGACCATCCCGCAGGCTTGGCCTTGGCCCTGGGCCGTTCTGTTCCTCAGCCGCCATGTTCCAGCCTCTGGCCTCGTGGCCACCATCCAATAACCCAGGGTGAACTCGCATGGTGCTGCCAGGTAACTTGGATTCCAGAGGCCGCGCTGTGTCTCCAGAGTTCCTGGCGCCCTCAGCACTACAAAGGGCTTGACAACCCATGCGGGATGTGAACAGCGAGGCAGGGACACACAGCGTAACCAGGACACACGCGGCCACCCAGACCCCGGCTGCCGCGTGACTCCAGGTCCCTCTGCGTGGGCTCCGCCTGCTGGCCTCTCCCACGTGGCCCCCTCTGGTCCCTTTGCAGCTACCGGCAGCAGCGGGTGTCTCGGACGCGGCCTCTGTCTCTGATGGGTGCGTGGTCATCTGGTTAGGAGCTCACTAAGGTGTAGATCATGCTGCATACAAACAGAAAAGGAAAAGTGGGGGTTACCAGGAGCCGAGAGGGACTCTGGCCACGCTCCACAGAGCCCCGCCAATGCTGCGCACGCACCTCCCCCTCATTCTGTCACCAGAGCCTCTGGTCAGGACCCGCCCCTCCCCACAGCACCTAAACGAACACTAGGACAGCGAAGCGTGTTTCTCAAAGGAGAGAGGCGATAGCACTCAGTGCTTGTTACGATTCTCATCAGCACCGTTACTGAGAGTCTGGCTCCTTTTCCTGCAGTTGCAGGACCGATCCCTGGGGACGAGGGGCACAGCAGAGTCTCTGTGGCACCTGCTTATGCGATGGCTGTTTCCAGGGGCTCCCAGGTGACACTGCATAGGGTCAGCACTGGGACCAGGCTGATCATCATCCCTATGGCTGGTACCAGCGCCGTGGTGCATACAGCCCCCTGGACGGGTGAACTGAGTTCCTCGCTGGTTAAGTCCTCGCCCCTCCTGTGTCATGGACCCCAGGCATTCAGAGCGAGGGTCCTATGGTGGGGCCCCCGTGTTCTGGGAAGGGGCTTCGGTCAAATTCTGCAAGGCTGATGAGTGATCTGCACCAGAATATCCTGCTCTGTCTACTCGACAGCAAGAAAGCCAGCCACCTTTCCACGTTACGCAAACAGAGCAATCTAGGGAGCAAAATCAAAGAAAAGGACCTGGAAGGTTTTACTTCCAACTCTGAGCAGCCAATGAGCTCTTCTGAGCGGCTGAAGTCACAGCCTCCAGGACCTCGTGTTCAGGGCCACACAGGCTGATGCCAGAGCCCAAGGGACTAATGATTGCCACACAGCTCGAGCCAGCATGGCCACCAATCTCTCTGCCTCCTCCCCTGCCATGCCGTGAGGCGCCAGCCACAGGCTCCATCTTCGCATGGCCAGGCCTGTCCTGCGGCCCCTGTGGACTGATCCTCCCACAGTGGGCTCCCCTGAGATGTTTCTTGTCCCATGAAATTGTTTTGCTTGTTTTTTTCTGCTGCAGTGATGACAGCTGAGTGACACAAAGGTGGATCCCAGGCTGATGGGGCAGGAACTGGGGGAGGCCCTGGCTTTGTTCTGCTGCTTTGAAGAGAGATGGTGCTGTCTGGGGACAGGCGACTCAGCCTGCAGCCCTGGGAAGCAAGAAGGCTAAGCCACTGCAGAGGTAACCTAAGAAGGAGGTCCCCTGAGCATCCTCCACCTTCCTGAGAGGTCCGTCCACCCTCTGCACATTCCCACAGCAGGGCCCAGCCTGAGTCAGGAAGACCTGGGTGAGCTGCTGGGCCCCTCAGCAATCTCCAAATAGCTTCACAGACCCTCAGTCCCCAGCAAGTCGAAGCAGGAGGTGCCCAACACCGCAGAGACGATGAACCCCCCGGCCTGAGCCAACCCTTGACTCCAGGAAGAAAGTTCCAGAGTAACCCCAATCCTCTCCACAGCTCGGTGACTCCTCAAGAGGCCCCACCTCCCCAGCCTCTGCATCTGCAAGCCCTGGGGACAGCGGGGGGGGGGGGGGGCAGCAGAGCCCTCCAGAGTGGCAAGTCTCCCCTCAGGTGTGCCGAGCCGTCCCCAGAGCAGGTACGAGATGCAGGCGCCGGCCTCGGCGGGGCTGAGCCCAGGGACCTGTGCTATAAGCACCACACGCTCCTCGCTCCCGACGCTTGTGGATGAAGACTTGCCTGGGGTCCCTGGGAGCCAGCACTGAAGAGTCTGGTCTTTGGGGTCAGACTGGAGACAGACTTCTAGCTGTGACATTTTAGCTGTGACCATGGGATGAAGGTCTACCTTCTCAGAGTCGGTGTCCTCGTTTTTAGTATGCAGGTACCCACGGCATTTATCCCATAAACTCAGCAGAGGGCACTGAATTCCCGGCTCCGGCTCCAGGCCAGCTCGGTTTTGGACACACCCACTTCCCAGCCTGCCGCAGCCCAATGCCAAATGCAGAGGAGCGTTGAATGCCCCCACCTCCCCTTGGCACTGGCTACCATCACCACTGCCCTCTGGAGACAGCACTGGACCCTGGGGGACACATATGGCAGGGCCAGGGTTCATGTGACAGGGGAGGGGCCCCAGAGATGAGCACACAGGGAAGCAGGCAGCAACAGAAGTTTCCAGAATGGGCAGCCGCTGGGGCCTCAGGCCACACGATGGGCCATCTATGGCCTTGCTTAGCCAGCACATGCCACATGAAGAGGTGACGAGAGATTCCTGACAGGGCGCGTTGAGGTCGGCAAGATTTACTCCACTGGACCCGTGTCACGGTAGAGCTGCAAGTACACACGTCCTAATGACCCAGCGCGACTGCCACGGAGGTCACTGTTACGAACCCAAGAATCTTCACAAACAGGCTGGGGGGCAAGGGGCAGTGAGGCAGGGCCAGAGGCCTCCAGGGGTCACCAAGGGGCCGGACACCCTACAGGGAAGAGGAGCCACCAACAGCCATTAGCTGGCTCTCTCCTCAGAGACGCTGGCAGCTCACCTTTAACCACGCAGCCCAAAGGCGGCCCTGGAGGCCTTCTGCCCTTCTCCTTTCAGAGGGGCCCTTGCTCCCGAGCAGAGCTGGGCAGCTGCGGGCAGACCCGACTGGCTGTGCTCTCCCACGACCAGCCACCTCCCCAAGGCCAGCAGGAGACTCCTGTGCAAATGCCCTGGAGCCAAAGCCACCAGGAGCAGCAGGAACTCACCAGTACAGGTAGTAGAAGAAGGACAGCAGGTAGAAGGCCAGCTTGCACCAGGCCTCCTTCTGGCAGTAGCTCAAGGTGTCCGCGTTCATGACCGCTGGAGGGTCGTATGCGAGTTCTGAGCTGTCTGCCGGACAGTGGAAATACCTGTGGGGAAGAAGAGGAGGCGCGTTGGCTCTGAGGCTCGAGGGAGCCCTCCGGACGTGGGCCTTTCCCCCACCGCTCCCTGCCTGGCCACGTCTGCCATCTGCCCAAGTCACAGATCAGGCATCACTAAAGGGCAGCTCGGCCACGAACTTCCAGCAGGCAGTGAGTCCTCCAACACTCAGGCCCACCGGCTGCTGGTGACTTTGCCCAACACAAAGATGCTGCAACGGAAGGGGCCGTGTCACCCGGCATCCCCCGGGAGGCACCAGGCAGAGCCTCCTCCTGGTGCAGACATAACAGGTGGGGTGCAGCGCTCGCCTGCGGCCTCAACACCAGACACCAATGTTCTGCCCTCGACGCGAGCTGCCTGGAGATGAGCCTCATCCTGTACCAGACGCTCCTGAAGCTCGCGGACACTCTGGGAGGGGGGGACTCTTGTTCCTGCCTGCGTGTAGAAGAGTTTCCAGGTACTTTTTTTTCTTGTTGGAAGGTGCAGAATAACAAAAGGATCACGGGCCAATGCTGGGGACACTGAGACGGCAAGAGGACGGCTGGTGCAGAGGAAGAGGCAGCCACGCCGGTCAGCTCCACAGCAGCAGCCGGCCTAGGCTGGGAGGAGAGCTGGGTCCACGTGAGGCCCAGGGGCTGTTTCCCTCCATCCCTCAGGACACTGCACGTCTGGCCTCTCCTGAAGAGTTGACGTCCCACTGAGCCACTCGGTGAAATAGACCCTGGCAGGCAGGGTGCACGGTCACAGCTCCTGCCAGGTCAGGACAGGCGCGGCTCTGTGCCCCATAGGAGGCCAGGAGCTGGCAGCCAAGAGAAGGACTGGCTGCCCTCAGCCCTGTCCCCTTGGCACACCAGGACTGAGTATCAGTCCCTTCTCCTTCCCTCAGGCACTGCCCTGGGGTCTGCCACCCCACTGCTGAGGACATCACAAGCCAGGTTCAGCCACACTGCCAGTCAGAGCCCCCGAGACCGTCTGCCTCCCCGCTCCCCAGGAGCAGATTCCACGGCCTATTTGCCTTCACTGAGCTTTGTTCCTGGGTGACCTCTTTAAGTGGAGGCTGAGGGACAGGGTGACCAAGTGGGCTGGTGCCATCAAGGTCCCAGGCAGCCAGCAGAGATGCTCCCTGTCCCTCGTCTCCGGCACTGATTATTGGCCAAGACCCGTCCAGCTTGCCTTCATGGTTCTGTTCTCTCATGATGCCAACGCCCACTACCCAGGACGGGCCGCCCTTGTCTCTACCTGGAATTTTACCTTTACCCCTTCATTAGATTTTCTCTTTAAATTTTCATCTTCCAACCCATCCTTCACACTTCTGCCAGGGCCTCCTGCCTGAAAATCAGATCAGGTAATGCCATTTTCCTCCTCCAAAGCTTCAGACGGCTGTCCATTCCCTACAGAGTAAATTATCTCAACTTCTCTACCAAATCATCTCAGGCCCTCCATATAGAGTCCCCAGATGTTTGTCAACTGTGTCTCCTCCTCCTCTTCTTCCTTCTCCTCTTTCTCTTCTTCTTGTTAAGTGCTGTCAAGTTTGACTCATAAGCGCCCCTATGTATAGCAGAACGAAACATTACCTAACCCTGTGCCATGCCAGCACTTTGTCAGTGCTTCCCCACTATTCATAAGGTTTTCAATGGTTGATTGTTTTGGAGTGGGCTTCCGGGTCCTTCTCCCAGGCCCACAGCACCTGGTGTTCCCAGGCAGTTTCCTATCCAAGGACTAACCCATCCAAGGGCCCCTGACAGACCCTACTTAGCTTTGAGATCTAACGGGATTGGGCACCACAGTGGTACAGCTGCAGGCGTGTCTCTTCTTACCTCTCTCCAAAACCCCTACATCCAATAACAGTGAACAAACGTTGCTCCCCAAAGATGCCAAGTGCTCTGTTACCCCTGGGCCTTTGACCATGGCTAGTCCCACAACCTTGGAGCCCTTTTCTGGATTTTCCAGTGTCACTCTTCAGTCTAACTTAAGTCTTCTTCCTCTACACTCCTGCAGATATTCCCTATATGTATGTTACGAATATATTTCCCTCTGCCCTAGAATGCACCAAGGGTAAGGATTACATTTTATATTCACCTCAGGATCTCCCATAATGCCTAGCATACAGTATGCGTTCCACACGTTTGCTAAAGGAAGGCATGAAATGCTCTGAACATAATCGTATAAGGCTGGCTTTTATGGTGAAGTGAGAATGATGAATGGCTTGTGGGCCCAGCACTGGGAGCCAGGGGTGCAGGGTGAGCACTTCATCTGTGTGAGCATAGCCTCTACTCCACTGGGGCTCCCCGCCCCTGCCTTCCATATCCATATGGAGACTATATTTTATAAAAAGCCCACGTCACATGGTCTGATGCATGGTCTTAGCAGGGAACAGAATATATGAAATCGGAACTGTCCCAGAAAATCCAGCCCATCTGGTAGGTGCTTTTTTTTTTATTAAGATATAATTTACATACCATAAAATTCACTCTTTTAAATTGCATAATTCAGTGGGGCTTAGCATATTTATAGTGTTGCTACCATCACCGCTATCTAATCTCAGAACATTGTCATGACTCTGAAAGGAAAGTCCTTTGGATCAGCAGTCACTCCCACTCCTGTCCCCTAGCCCTTAGTGACCACTAATCTACTCTCTGCCTCTATAGTTTGACTGCTCTAGATGCTTCACACGAACAAAGTCACAGAACATACGACCATTTGCGTCCAGCTTCTTTAACTGACATTTTCTTCATAGTTCATCCACATCGCATCTTGTCTTTTTATTGCCAAATAATATTCCATTGTATGGATATACCGCATTTTGTTCATCCATTCATCAGCAGTTCCCACTTTGGGACTATTGTAAATAGAGCCATAGCTGCTTCTCAGACTCTCCTTCAAGGGCTGGGTTGTAATCAACAGAGCCCGCGAGAAGGGCCTTCCCTTCTTGGATTTGCAGCCTATGAGCAGCTCAGGAAGGGGAATCGGGAGGGGAGTTTGCCAAAAGGAAGGGATGAAAGGAAGGTACGCGATGAACCCATCTGGGGACACCGTCCCAGGGAGCAGGCCACGTGGGCAGAGAAGAGGGGGGACAGCTGGGCCAACTCACCTCCAGACGTGATAGACAAGCAGGGGAGCGTTCAGCCCCAGGGTGAGCCACTCCTGCGCACACAGGAACATGATGCAGAAGAGGCTGTGGATGGAATATTCCGGCAGCACCAGCTGGGGAGGGCAGACACAGGCCTGGGTTAGAGGAGAGGAGGGACCCCGCATGGCAGCACCCCCACCTCCCACCAGCCCAGCCCTTCCTGCGGGACAGTCACTGGCCCAAGACTGACCACTTCCGGAAAGCGCTCCAATCCTAAATGACCCCATGCCTATGCGCATGGCCCTGGGGTCCTGGGCCCCTGCAAGGGTGGAGGTGACCTGGGGCCTGCGCTTGAGATGCCCAGGTTGACCAAGAGCCCAAATGACCCCTTTGTCTTAGGATTCTGTCTTACAGGCGCTGCTCTGCAAATTCCTTTAAAAGATCACTAGATCAGAATGCTCTGGGCCAGATCAAAGGGCTGTAGATGTGGGCAGTAACTTCCGAGAACTCCCAGACCTCAAGATAGCACAAATGGCGTACTCCAGCAACTCAAAGCCTCACCTTATCTGACTTCCACTTTCTCCACCCCCTCCTTCCCTGCTTGTAACCCACAATAAAAACCTTTACCCTGAAAGGAGTTGGGGTCCCACACTGAACCGCTGTGCAGTGAGGTGCGGTGCCCTCGAGCTCCAGCTTTAATAAAGGCTCTTTGTTCTTGCCTGCGACTCCGGACTCCCTGGTGGTCTTTGGGGAACTCGAACTCTGGGCATAACAGCTTCTCCCAGCTGCCCCTGAGTCCACGGAATGCAGGCAGGACGGGCTCCTCCCACCAATCCAGGCAGACTTCGAGGAGCACATGCCTCTCTCCCACTTCCCCCACATTCTTATCACCCTGAGGTGGACAGCACAGCTGCCTCACCCTCCTAGACCAGCTGGAACTCGGCGGGGCCAGCCGCATGAGGCCAGCTCGACGGCCTCACTGCACCCTCCACTGGCTGCAGCACTGGGTCTTTGGAACAGACGGTGTCATTTCCCAGCTGCTGGCGGAGGCGGGGGCCCTGGGCTGCGAGCAGACGCGCTGTGACAATAAGGCTGAGGCACTTTCCAGCCAGCACGAGGCTCCCGGGTCCCCTCCTTCTCCCTCTGACACAGCGCCCCACAGTCAGCAGGGGGAGTCCCAGCATCCTGGAGCCCTGAGCAGGGAAAGAGGCCACCAGGCAGCCAGGGGGAGACTTGGACATGAGAAAGAAAGAGCCTCCCACGGTGAGCCACCAGGGTTCAGCGCTGCTTCTTACCATAGCGCAGGCTGACCCAGCGTGTCTGATACGCACAGCAGGCCACAGAACGAGCAGCAAAGCTGTGCTCCTCCCTCTCCTCCCTCTCCACCCTCTCCGGGCATCCACCCACCCCCTTCTCTAACAAGCCATTGAGGCTGGTGTGGCCAGCTCCGCTTGCTGACATGCTGGGCGGGGCAGTCAGACTGGAGACTCCTCCAGCTCTACGCGCCTCTAACTGCTCCCTAAAAGACCCCCTGCACCCAACAGGCAACACGCAGAAAGGCTGACAGAAGCCCTGGCCACACCTCAGCCTCAGCTCGTCTCTTAGCACTGGAAGACAATGTTTTTCAATCCCTTTAACAAATGGCCAAGGGAGAAACTATTTCGTGCAGGCCGCAGTCTGCTGAGTCCTCTCCTCCTCTCTGCAGTTATAAATACGTCCATTTCTTTAGGCTTCAGCAGCACCTAGCAGCGGTTCTCAGATTTTACACGCTTCACAATCATCTGGAGGCTTTGCTCAAACGTGGGCCCCTTGGCCGCAACCCCAGAGCTTCAGTCAGGAGATCTGGCTGCAACCGGAGTGTCTGCCTCTCTCTGAAAAGTTCCCGGCTGAGCCTTGAGAACAGCGCTCCTCTAAGTGCGCTCCCTGACTAGCACCACCAGCAGCACTGGGGAGCTCACTGGAACTGTGGAGTGTGGGCCCAGCCCAGACCTCCTGAAGCAGAACCTGCATCTGAACAGGACCCCTAGGCGATTTCTATGCACATTAAGGTGTGAGAAACGCTGCTCAGCACAGTCTCAAAACAGGGTCCACCAGCCACTGCCTCCAAAGCATCTGGGTACCTGTATGAAAAGGCAGGTTTCCAGGTTCCGCTGCAGATCCAGAATAGACTTTCTGAGATGAAGCCTGCATTTTTCAGAAGCATCCCAGGTAATTTTGTTTAAAAACCCATGGTAAGACCAATGGTTTGCAGAGCCCACAAAGCAGGTACCTCCAGGCCTCACCCTCAGCCCTCCAGCGGGGCCAGGGCCTCTCGGGCACGGAGGCCTTACAGGGTGCTCGGGAATCCGGGTCAGGGCGGGAGTGTGGTCAAGAGCGCCTGGGCCTGCACAGGAGGACGCTGCAGGGCACTGTGGCGGGCGACACAGTGCAGGGACCCCAAGAGGCCCGCCACGGCCAGGCCAGTGGCCCCCAGCTAGGGGCCGACCTCAGCCCATTTCTGGGATGGAAGGGCCACTCTCAGCACCCTCTGTCCGTCTCGAGGTCCGCTCTGTCTCTGGAGCCTCCTGCTCATTTCCTTCCCTGGCCGCCTCCCCAGCATCTGAAGCCCCTTCCTCCTGTCACCGCCTCTGTGCCATCCCCGGGGTCACTCCAGATGGGCAGGTGACTGGTTCTTTCCGAAGCAGAAGCTGTGGATTCTGCCCTGCCCTGCCCACTCCTCCCAGCCCGCCGTTCCTAACTGCTTCCCTGCCTCGTAGACACTTGAATTCCTAGCCTCTCCAGTCTCCTCACGCACTCCCGGATCACTGAGCTCCCCACAAGCCCACTCGGGAAGGAGGTGAGAATGAAAGCATTCTCTCACACAATGCCGTACCTAAAAGGAGGAAATTCTACAGCCCCCTGGCAACTCAGAGGATCTGAAGTCAACACTTGCAGTGGCCACTCCTCCTCTTCTGTTCTTTGGCCCAGATCACAGGAGAAGGAACTGTGTTCAGAGGCAAAGTTTCAGGCTGTTTGATAGGGGAGGCTGTGACCACAGGGAACGTTCCAGAATGCAGAGGGCAGCGGGGTTAAGAGCATAACGAGCCTTTCACGGAGCTGAGGAGCCCGCAGTGTGCACTTGCTCAGCACAAGTTGGTGACAAGAGCTTGCTAGAGAGTGAGCTCCCTGCAGGGCAGCTGGGCAGAGAGCTGAATGAGGAGCAACAACAGCACAAATGGAAACCCAGGACGGACAGAGCCACCCATGAGCAGCAGGGCCCCCGGGGAAGGACAGCGGAAACCCTTGGTCGTGAGTGAGGGGTAGAGGCGGGTCCTTGGGGGAGCCAGCGTCAAGTGGAGGCAGAATCTGGAGGCAAGGGGTGTCCCGGGCCACGGCAGCCACGGCAGCCTCCCACGGAGGTGAGAGCACTTGGTGTTTCGCTTCCTGGAAAGGAGCTCCCCACTCCCTCACGCAGGCGTCCCTCACAAACCTCCTGTGCTGGACCCTGGAAAGCCTCCTGCCAGCCTCTTTTCAAACCAGAGTTTGGGGTAACCGGAGTGATGACGTCATGTGGCCAGGGAAGAGCTTGGAGACCCACAGGCCGAGAGCAGAACCCAGGCCCTGGCCCTTGGCCCCATGGCACAGGGCAGACGACAGTGAGTCTCCACAGCTGGCGGGCTAAGGCACAGCCACTCCTCCCCTCCCTGCCTGGGGGAAGAGGGTCCAAGCCAGGCCCCACACCCTTCTTCCCCGCTGCCCCCCAGAGCTCCTTGATGGGCCAGGCCTAGTCCAGCGCCAAAGGAGAGCCTTTTCCAGGACAAAGGCAGCTGATTATCCCACCTAACATGTCACATTAGCAGGTTGGGGGAATTTTCCTCAAAACAAACAAAACAGAGTGAATTTAATCAAAGAGTGAAAACTTGCACGTGGAGAGGAGAGGAAACTGTCATTGTTCACTCACTTTTCTGTGGTGCTGTGGACGTACACGTCAGGTACCTTGTGCACACTAGGTAAGCGTGCTGCTTCTGAGCTCTTGCTTTTTTTTGTCTGAGGCAGGGTCTCACTGTGTAGCCCAGGCTGGCCTTGAACTCACAATTCTCCTGCCTCGCCCTCCCGAGTGCTGGGATTCCAGGCACCAGCCCGGAGAGCAATTTCTACCTCTTCAGTGTCCACTGGTGCCTGTCCAGGGATGTGGACAAACTGCTGAGTGTCCTGACCCCTAGCCCT
The DNA here is from genome assembly GCA_007922755.1 of Pedetes capensis. NCBI lineage: Eukaryota > Metazoa > Chordata > Mammalia > Rodentia > Pedetidae > Pedetes > Pedetes capensis. Next base: position 20,657 of record VMDO01014525.1, on the reverse strand, counting down.
AAGGGCAAAAACAAGACAGATGGACACAGCCATCCCCGATGACCCAGGTAGGGCAGGTGGTGGAATTTTGAGCACACAGGTATCCGTCCAAAGCCCAGCTGTCCCAAGCTTTTCCAGGAGTTTGACTCAACAATGTAACAGTAAGGAAAAGACAAACTAATATTGTAACTTTTGCTTCCAGTTTGGGTTTGAGTAGCAGGGTCTTAGTGAAAATAGCATTTAATTAAGGAAGAGGACATTGGGCTCCAGCTCCAGCTATAGAGAAGCTACTGACCCTTAGGCTGTTTCCTTACCTTTAAATGGGAATGATAACAACAGTATCTACTTCATAGGAGTACTATGAGTATTAAGAGTTAATACGTGTGGAGCTCTGAAAATAATGTCTGGCAGACAGTCACACTCCATAAACTACAGCCATTGCCTATTAGAGGCATCCCCCCAGCAGTCTCTACAGCCTTTTAGTGCAAATATTCCCTACACTTTGCAAAAAGTAGCGATTATACTCCCTTGAAAATTAAACCAATGTATCTTCCCTCCCCCTCACCAATCTATGTCCAATGTTTGCAAAATTTTTAAATCCTCTTCCTCTGCTACTTTCTTTTTTTCTGAGACAAAGTATCACTCTGTATCCCCGTCTGACCTTGAACTCAGGACCCTCCTGCCTCTGCCTCCCCTGTGCTGGATTACAGTCGTGGCTACCACGCCTGGCTCCTCAGTACTTTTCTGTCCCCAGGAATGCTGTGTTCAAGGGAATCTGGACATCTTGGGTGTCAGGGATAACCAGCCCAGCTGTGGTGCGAAGAGCCTTTGCCCCTTGACCTCGAGCAAGTGCTGCGTCCCCGGAGTCCCACGTTAAGGTGTTAACAGGTGAGGGCTCGATCCGCCTACACCATTCAGAGGCAGGGCCTCTGGGATGTGATGACTGAGTCATCAGCGGGAGACCCAAGACTGCCTCCCAGGGGCTTTATAAGGACAGGGAGAGAGATCAGATGGACAGACAGATGGGCTGCAGCCATGACGTGCCACAGCTCCAGGGCCCAGCCAGAGCGGGTGCCATACCGTCCGGGCCTTGTATCTCCAGGATTGTGAGCCAAAATAAACCACCTTCTTATAAAGTAGCCACCTTGGGCCAATGGAAAGTAGCTGAGCCCAGCTCCTAGCTAAGAAAACTCGGGAGCACTGCTGTGCCCTGGCTAGTTGGTGAGTCTTTGTGGGTCTCTTGCCACAGAACTGTCCTGGCACACGGGGCCTGGCTCCATGGTCAGTACACAGCAAACTCACCATATTCACTCAACAAACACATCCCACGCACCTACAACCAGGGAGTCATCAGCGTGCCGCAAGCCCTGAGGTACCAGGATGGCGTGGACGGGACGAGCCTGTGATGTCTTCAGGCATAGCAAGCAGCTAAACAGCAACAAGCAAGACATCAAAAGGACAGCCTAGAGGAGGCAGGGGGGCCCGAGACAAGCCGCAACCAGCAGGTGGCCAGGGCTCTGGGCACCCACAGAAGGCGCAGAAACGCCTGTTCTGAGTCTTGACAGGCACCGCAACAGATTGACAGGGTAAGGAAAAGCCTCCACGCACAGTTAGCACCAAATTTCAGGCTGTCACCAAGGGCCATCTCTTCATCCTCTGCCCACCCACCCCAGCCCCACCACCTCTCCACAGCACCACCACCATCCCCTCCAACCGGCCGCCCCTCCATCCACCCAGGAACAAAATGATCTTTTGAAACAAATTGAACTGTCATTTCTCTGACCTGCTTTCCAATGTCTTCCTGTAACTACTAGCATAAAACCTGAACTCTTTCTGATGGCCTAGAAGGCCTCCATGGTCCGGCTCTGGCCATTCTGACCCCACTTCTCCCTCCACCCCAGCCACAACCACCCCTTTGTTGTTCCTCAGGTCCAGTGTGCTTATCCCTACCGCAGGGCCTTAGCACATGTTGTTGCTGCTGCCTGGAGAGCCCCTCCCCCCACATTCGCATGGCTGCCACTTCATGTTCAAGCACCTGCTCAAGCTCAGCTCCTCAGAGGGGTCCTCCCCGCGGACCCACTGCTCCGTCCTCGTTTGCTTTGGGGCTCTCGTAGCGCACACCACCGTCCTCTGAGAGAAAGTTCAGTGTGGTCGCTTGTTTGATCTGCGTCCCACACTAGGAGGCTCATTTACTCTCGATGCCTAGAACAGCGGGGGCACACAGAGCAATCTCTCTGTTAGGGAGTGAATAAGCTGACCCTTTGGTCATCTCCCACACAGCACCGCTGTCACCGTCAAGGATGTTTCTGGGTATGAAAAACCCAAAGCCACCCCAGCAGGCTGTAAAACGGCGCCAACTCAACACTGAGCCGGTCAGGTTCAGCAGGTCTGTTCCACGTCCACAGGCCATCCTGCTCCTCGCCCCGGCTGGTCCCTTACTGGTGGCCGCCTTTGGTCACCAAGGGCTTGGGCAAAGTTCAAACCCGGCTCAACTCTCCGAGCGCTGAGTACCCGGCTCACCGGGTTCAATGGCGGGAGGCCAGTGATGGGTGGGACCCACAGGCCCTGTGGCAGAGGGGGGAGGGAGGCCACCCACCTGGGTGACGACGCAGCCCGGGCAGAACGAGGGGCGGCGGGGAAGTAGAAGTGGAAGCATCTACGTTAACAGCAGAAGGAGGTCGACCTGCCAGGGCCAGCTTTCAAGGACACCGCAATGGAATAAACATTTGTGTCCCCAAAACTCACTGTGGAAACCCTAACCCCAGTCCGAGGTACAGGAAGTGGAGCCCGTGGGAGGTGGCTGGCCATGAGAGGGGCCTCGTGGAAGGAGCCGGGGCCCTAAAAGGCTCCCATCCTCCTCACGGTGGGCCCAGTGAGGAGCTGGGTGCGAGCGGATGCTGGTCCCTCCCCTCCCCTCCTCACCTCTCAGCTTTCTTGGCTGGGCCACCAAGCCGAAGCAGGGAAGGACGCAGAGTGAGAAGGTGCTGCTCAGAGCCTCTCCTCCTCACCCCAACGCCCTCTGCTCAATGAGCTGCCTCCTGGCCTCCTCCCAGATGCCTCGGAGCCTCTCCTCCTCACCCCAACGCCCTCTGCTCGATGAGCTGCCTCTTGGCCTCCTCCCAGATGCCTCGGAGCCTCTCCTCCTCACCCCAATGCCCTCTGCTCCATGATCCGCCTCCCGGCCTCCTCCCAGATGCCTCGGCCCCTTCCTGAGTTCTCAGGCTGCCGGCCACACCCGGGGAGTCCCCACAGTGGTCCCCTTCCCCCAGTCTCCAGCCCTGCTGCTAAAACCAAGACTCAGGTCCTCAGCCTCCTTGGCCCCCATGCCCCCCACCCTAGAGTGTGCGACCCTGGCTTGTCCCTGGAGGAGCCAAGGCCACAGTGGGGCTGAGGGCCTCGGTGTTCCCAAGCAAACTGCACTCACTTGACGCTGTTAGCAGGCTCTGCGTGCCACGTGGTGACACAGATGGGGACTGGGCGCCTGGCTGCGTGCGCTCGAGACCCCGCACAGACAACACACACATCGTGGCTCTAAGGGGCGAGAGTCGCCTGGGAGCCTGGGCGTTGGCGTTCTGGGAGCCGCCCTGCAGAACGGTCAAAGCGGAGGCGAATCCTCAGGCCTCGCCCTTCACGTGCGCCAGGTGACCGGGAGAGGGGCTCAGCACAGGTGTTAGGGGTGGAAGGGAGAGAATCACACTGCTGGGTCCCCAGTGCAGCGCAGTGACTGACTAGAGGAGGGCTGGGGGAGCCCAGGGCCACCCCCGGAGCCTGGAGCCGCTGGGCGCCTGAGCAGCACTGGCTGGAATCGTTTTCAGAGACAACCTAGGCTCTGCACTGGCTGGGTCAGAGGCCCCTTGGAGACAGCCAGGGCCATTGTAGACATCCTCAGAGCAGTGTGGAGGAGACAGAAACATCAGTGAAGTGAAGTCCTGGGCTTCGACCAACTGCCTGCTGGGACAGGGCAGCCCCAGGACCGAGAGCAAAGCCCAAGGCTGTGTCCTTGATCACCCATATCCAAAGCCAGAGAAAGAAAAGCAGGTGGAGGAGGCCAAGGCAGGCAGCCCACAGGCCAGGAGATTGGGGAGAAGAGGCTGGGAACACCAGGAGGTGGGCCTGAGGACAGGAGTCGTGGGCAGCCAGGCCGCGCTGAGGGATGACGATGCCCAGGGACTCGGTGGCGATGAAGTCACCGTCACTTCCCACTGTCTGCAGAACAGCCGTGAGGAGGGCCTGGTGGGGCGCAGGGTTGGGGAGGAACGAGGCCTCTCGGTCGGTGACTTGCTTCCAGGAAGGCGCGTGTGAAGGGCAGACTGCCCGAGGGCCATACCTGCAGGAGCACCCGCCCCGGCGTCCTGTCCACTGCGACACCCGTGCCAGAGTGGACTGAGGAGAGGCCACTGCAGGTGAAATTCCAGAGGGCCGCCGACCCAGTTCTGGGCTGGGCAGCCGGGAGCCTCTGGGGCCCCCTGGCTCTCAGGGCTGGTGTCGCCGTGCGCCTGAGGACAGGTGTGGAATAATGACGACAGGGCAGTGGACCTGTCTATCGCGGCTCCCTGGGACCTCGGTCATGACTCCCTGCACACGCTCCTCAGACTTTTCTCTGAGCCCAACAGGCACAGGAGGCCCGGGCCAGGCAGAACTCTCCCACCTCCAGCACAGCCTGGTGAACGTGTACAAGGCATAAGCAGGTCCTCAGCCTGCCCCTCTGTCCGCACCAGGGCGTGCGTGCAAGCAGCACCCACGCCCCTTGCAAAGCGAGCTCCGCATCGCGCTCACTGCTGAAGAAGACCAAGACAGGCTGGTGCCCACCTCCCCTCTCTCCACCACCACAACCCCCATGGACCCTCACCCCTCCCGGGTGCCACAGGAAGGGTTTGTCCCACGAAGCTGAAGTTCAGTGAGTTTGAGGCGGTAGGGAGTGGGATTACAAGGCACTTGCTCTTGCAACACCATTCTAATAGAAGCCTCAGAAATGCTAGATTCCAGGACAGGGGCTATTGGTACCCTCTTGTATGTGACTTCCAAGCTGGTTGTTGGAGGCTGTTTTAATTTCAGGGGGCCCAGGCCTTGCTGAACCTTCTTAGAATATACATAACATGTGTCCTACGTATTACAGACCATTTAAAAAATGCATTTAAACTAGAGGAACAGATTGGCGTGGTGGTGCATGCCTGTAATCCCAGCACTCTGGAGGCTGAGGCAGAAGGATCAACGCAAGTTTGAGGGTTTGAGGCCAGCCTGGGCAATACAGCAAGACTCCATCTCAAAAACTAAATTATTTACATAATTAATTAATTAATTAAAATACAAATACAATAAACTAGAGGAACAAAACTTAGCAAGGCCAAAGTACTAAAACCGGTTTCATACTGGTTAGAAGACAGCTAATGCTTTTCTCTTTTCTTCTGATAAAATTGGGTGAGGTGCACATATGCTGGTTAATAACGATAATAATAACAGCCGATGTTTATTCAGTGCCAACCACTGTCAAATGCTCTACAGCATTATCTCATTTATTCTTTGCAACAATTTAGGAAGGGGGTGCTTTTGAAATCCCCATTTTAAACTGTAGGAAACTGAAGTTCAGGGAAGTCAAGTAAGTTTCCCAAGGTCACACAGCCTGTTAGTGGCTCAGCCAGGGCTGTTTGCTATGCCATCAGCATGTGTGAACCAGAGAAACCCCTGGACCTGCGCATGTCACGTGCGCATGAACAGCCGCGGCAAGGCCAGAGCTAGGGGCTCAGCAACAATACCAGGGGCTGTGGAGCTTTGGCCGTGACGGTCACATCCACATGTCCGTCTCAGCAGACACAGGCTGCTTCCTCAGTTTGCCTGTCAGTACACCCAGAGGGGCCCTCTGGGAGTCACAGGTGCAGTGGTTGGGGTTCACATAAGCTGCCTGCAGAGGGAAGGCCTTCCAGACTGCTTACTTGACTCCTCGTGAGCGCATCTCCAAAGACCCTATTTCTGAATCCAGAGCTCAACACCAGCCCAGTCAAGGAAGGCGTACGTAACACGGACACTAAGCCTGATGGGGCTTTTCTGAAAGCATTTTGGGTGATTCAGCTCCTTAATTAGGGTTATTTAATGACAGACTTTCAATTAGGGCACAGTTGGAAAACACTGGCAGCCGGAAAACCTGCGAAGTTTGGCCACTCAGGATAAAGCTCTCCAGTTTCAAGGTGGTTGCCAGAGCAACCCCAGGGATCAGCTTCTGAAAGAGTTGAAACATTCTATTTTAAAAACACTCAGTTGATCATCAGAGACCCAGAATGAAACAACCAAATAAGGCACATACCGAAAATTCTTATAATGATGAGCATTTTCTCAATGGGAAATAGTTCAATCTACATGGAATATTTTGACCCTGGAAGCAAAAGGATTTCAAAGTGACTCCCCAGAGATCTGATTATCACCTGCGTCTTCCACAAAATATTGAAATTAAAAGCTTCTTTTTCTGCTTGAATTTCCTCCGAACTCCTGGCTACATTATAATTTCCCACTGCCCTTCAAGTGGGCCTCTTCAAAGAAGTCTCTCCTACATGCACTCACACAAGCATGAACTCACTCTCACACACCTGTGGAGTAATTTAACTTAGCACCATGTGCAAGAGGTCCTGCCAGGCAACCCAAAAGACAGACGACTCCATGACACGGTGCTGCCTTTACAAGAGCTTGGTCCAGAGGGAAAGGTCAGGAAAACCCACAAACACCCATCACACACAGCAGCCCAAGACCACAGCCTGTGCTGCCAGGTCCCCGACTCACTGCTCCCCAAACTGTTGCCTGTGAGAATCCTTTGACAAAATGCAGACTTCGGAGGGCACCCAACACCCAGAGAGCAGTGCAGGGATGAGTCTTTCAAAGCTGGGCCGACGGCACCACGTTTAAGAACACCTGTTGTGGGTGAAAGAAGACCTCATTCCCAGTGGAAATGGTCATTAAAGCTTCACGCAAGGGTGGGAGTCCAGGCAAGCCTTTCTCATCCAGGGAAAGCAGGACCCCCAAAAGGATGGAGTATCACCTCGCTGGCTCAGATTTGAGCTGCAAGAAGCAGGACCTGGCCCAGGCTGCTGGAAGGGCCAGGAAGGTCAGCAGAGGACCCAGGCCATGGGGAGCCATTGCAGCCATAAGCCCAGGAATGACAGCAGTTTTAACAGAAGAAACTTAGTAGGACTGTGCTGAATGGATCGACAAAAAGTGGGCATCTGGTTTTAAGAAACCATTAAGGAAGCTTCTGAGTCCTGAGAGTAAACATAAAATTTTAAGCTGGTTGTAAGCAGAAATGAAACAGGAAGAAAGGAAGAATTATTTAGGGATTTCAAATGCCGCTTTGTTTCAAAATGGATTGTAGGTGGCTCACAAATGTGTTAATCATGAAATATTTGTCTATGTACAGCTATCTTTAGTAACATCAAGCATCCTGCTGAATTTACTTGTGTTTTAAAATGTTTTCGTCTGGGTCTGCTCCATTCTCTCCTTCAGAGAGATGCAGGCTTATGTCGCTCATCTGCAGAGTACCTGGTCCAGCAGGCTGGCCGAATGGAGAATGCTGGGCCCTTCTCTTTCTCTCTCTGCATTCCTGTCTCTGCCTACTGCACAGAACCACCACCAACTTTCCCCCAGCGTGGGGAAGCGACAAGGAGGAGGCTATGACTTCAGCCATCCACGTGCATTCTCTTCACTCCTGCAGGCAGGTGGTGGATGCACGTGGCACAGAAGGTGGACTTGCTCAGAGCCCAGAGCCCACTGGCTTGGCAGCACAAGACTGGGGTCCCCTCTTTGATGCTCGCATTCTCTCCTATGATATTCAGAGATACCAGAATCCTACGGTCCCCTCTGTGCAACGGGCCAGATGTGTCGCTGAGATTCAACCCTTGTCCGGAATCCTCTCTCCTCAGTTGGCTTAAAACCCAAGCAGGTAGAGAGTGAGAGTCATTGGTGCTCCTCATCCTGATACTGCATTTGAGGCCTAAGAGTAGAGAGGTAAAGATCCCCAGTTTGTAGTTAAAAAGAGAAGCCTGGGCTTGGAGATGGAAGGTCAGGAGGCATAGCTCTGGGTTCAGACTGAGGGTGAGCGACACGGAAGCACCACGGCCTGAGGAGACAAACTCCAGGCAGAGAGTCTTGCACAGGAATAAACGTGGTGCTGGACACATGGTGGCAGAAGGGGTGGATCTGAAGGACAGCTGTCCATCTCAGGGTGTCACCCACCCCCTGCTGGGTGCCAGGGGAAGGAGCCGTGCAAAGTGGGAACTGGCTGGTTGGGCCCTGGAGTGAGTTAGGACAGAGTCAGGAGTCGGGTGAGAGGGGCCCGCAGAACGACAGGTCTGGAGAGGTGTGACATGAAGAGCTTCCGCTGGCAGAGGTGTCAAGGGGACACACAGCCGCAGAGGGAACCCTGGGGAAGGGGGAGGAAGTGGGGAACAGCCCAGGGAGGGAGGTGACAGTGTGGCCAAGGCAGGTGCAAGGTGGCTGCTGAGGAGGCCCTGCCGCAGTCCCAGAGGTAGGAATTCCAGCACACAGAGTCTTCTCCAGCAGTGCCTGGGGCTCCGCAGCCAGTGGAAGAAACCATGGGGAAAGCACCCCAGCCAGGGCCAGAAAGCAAGGGTGGGAAGGCAGAGGCATGACAGGCACCTCTGAGCCTCTGAGAGGGCAGCCCGTGGCAAGGGCTCTGTGAATGCTGAGGAGTAAGCACTGTCCATCCTCTCTGTCTGATGGCCAGGATTCTCAGCAGGTGGCTATGACATTCAAACTAATGTATGTAGGGAGGAATTGGGAGGAAATTGGCAAAAAAACCCAAAACTGGGAAAATGGCTAAATCTAGGGAAAATGAAAGTAACTTGGTTGTACATTTGTACAAAACCCTTCACAAATCCCCCAAACCTGATTGGACAATTGGACTCAAAGCTGATTGGCTCAGGCCATTCCATGGGCGAGCTATATAAGGAGCTGCACTGTGGCAGCTCGACCTTTTTTCGCCCGGACCTTCGACCACCAATAAGGAAAGACCCCTTTTTTTGCCTGGACCACCGATGAGGAAACAGCTCTCTCCATTCTCTCACCCGGACCTTTGGTGAGGAAGAATACTCTCCCCGCCACAACCATCAACAAGGAAAGAACTCACTCTCCGCCGAGACCATCAACATGGAAGCATCTGCCCTTGAAGCTGTATAAGAGATGCTAGCACTTAAAGCTGTACACTTTGGGTTTCCTCTCCACCTTGATAAAGGGCAGAGAAATAAAGAGCTGTGTTTGTCCCCGCAAGGCAAAGGCGCCTGAGGCTTTTGCTTCCTCCCATCTCCACTGGTATCCAGAGGGCAGCAGGAGTCCATGCCCCTCACCCGAGGGTCCCAAGTGAATTGTGTTTAGTATCTGTGGGTGTGGCAGCGCCGCCCATCCGAACATCCAGGCAGGACCAAGAGTCCGCATGCCCCACAAATGTGCATTTGAAGATCTGGTTAAAATGCAGATGATGATCCCATAGGTCTGGGGGGCACACGAGATTCTGCATTTATAACAAGCTGCCAAGCGACACCAAAGTTGCTGGCCTGTGAGCATTTGGATCACAGACAGCTCACCCGTCAGGATGCTCAAGATAACATGCATGTGAAAATCTGGTTAAAATGCAGGCTGTGCTGGGGAGCTGCTCTGGGTTGGATGTGGATAATGTCCCCCAGGTCCCCAGGATGGTCCTCCAGGGAGGTGGAGGAGACTTTGAGAGGTCTAGCGGAAGGTCCTTAGATTGCTGTGTACTCAAAGGGGACTATGGGACCCCAGCCGCCTCTTCTTCTTCTTCTGGCTTCCTGGCTCAGGAGGCAAGCAGTTGGATCCCATGACCCACTGGCTGGTCAGAGACCTAAAGCAACAGGGCCACTCAATCTCTCATGGGAATATCTGAGACTGTGACCCGAAATAACCTTTTCTCTTTATAAGTTCATTGTCTCAATTAATTTGTTGTTGCAGTAGCAGGAAGCTGATGAACACAGAAACCCAGGGGGCACAGAAGCCAAATGAGGGGAGAAGCAAAGGGTGTCCCAGAAATGAGGAGACGGACTGAGTTTTTAGGAATGGAAAGGTTCCACCCAAATGTAGAAGGGGCACAAACAAGATGGAGGAGAGAAGGACCATCCTTCTCTGCAGAACATTCTCAACACGCCTCCGCTGCTGCTAAGAGGGGTAGCAGACCCGTCCCTTCCTCTCCTGTATTGGAACATGCATGGAGACAGGAATGAAGAAGGCAGACCAAGGCTTTTGAGGTTGGTTATGTCACCGAGTTGGAATGAGAAGGGTGGGAGAGCTCATTACTACCCTCATGTTCCTCTGTGTCATAGTTCTAGTGGAAATAATACCTTACATAACTTAAACAAAAGAGAAAAGCCAAAGCACAAGCCCTGGCTGAGACCATCTGGAGTCACACTCTGGCTCTGCCCAGAGCAGCTGAAGTCACTCAAGCTCCCTGCCACTCCCTCTCCTCAGCAGTCAAAAGGAGACCGGGCAACACCCACATCCCAAAGCAGCTGTACTCGGGCAGGCCATCTGGGCCGGCACTTCGCAGGGCCCAGTGTACCGTATGGCCTGTACAATAACTTGATGACTGTCACGGAAAAACTTCACTTGAGCCACCGTCACGGCTGAATGCTTGTGCCGCCCCTCAGTTCACATGCTGAAATACAACCCCATTGTGCTAGTGTTGGGAGGCAGGGTCTTCAAGGTCTGATTAGGGTTGGGTGAGGGGAGGAGGTACAGCCTCACGAAGGGGATTCTCGCAGCAGTCCTGACAGCTGGACTTCTCTCTCCACCGTGAGAGGCCATGGCAAGAAGACGCCATCTATGGACCACAAGGTGGACTCTCATTGGACAGCGAATCTGCCAGCATTTGATCTTGGACTTCCAGCCTGCGCAACTGAGGGCAGGTGCTTGAGCGCCAAGCCCCCAGGCTGTGGTATTTTGCCACCGCCACACAACAGGGTTAAGATAGCCACCAATTCCTCCCCAAAGAACCTAGGCGTCCCTGTAGTCTCTGCAGAGAACAGAGACCCACGCCAGCCTCCCCCAGCTCCCGCAGATAACATCCCCGAGCCGCCTGCAGAGCTGGGTGGTCAAGGCTCCTTATTACCTCCTTCACACTGTCCTGCTACAGTAACAACTCCTGGGCAACACTGTGCCTGGGACCTCCTGGGAAGGCGTGTCCTAGAAACAGAAATAGTTACAATAATTGCATAACTTCAGCCCCACTCAGCAGTTCTGAAGAAGCTCATGTCATGTCGCAAGCTCGGATTTGGTCCTGACCCTGTGCCTGCTGGGGAAGGAACTGGGGCTAATTAGACGTCGGAAGACCCACGCCTGCTGCAGCACGCGCTAAGTCAACCTACAGGCTCAGGTGGCCGGCTCTGCCCACTGCCCTTGCAAGGAGAGAGGTGGCATGAAGAGCTCGGTCCCAGCATTTGCTTGGGGCTTCGCCTCTGGAGAACGGTGGGGAATCTTCACAGGCTGTGCCCACATTATGTTCGCTTTTTATTCTGAGCAAAGTCAGACCTGCTTCCCTTTTCCCTGAGTTACCTGTGATGATGGGAAAATCCCAGGAGAATCAGACACAGAGGCTCACTTTGTTGTTGTTGTTGTTAGGTGCTGTTGAGGCGGTGTCTGACTCACAGCGACCCTATGTACAACAGGCAAAACACTATTGTGGTGCTTCTCTGCTGTTCCTAGGGTTTTCAGTGGCAGATTGATTTTGGGGAGTGGGTTGCCAGGTCCTTCTCCCAGGGGCTCACTATTCACCCTTATCACTGCACCAAGGAGCAGATTCCGTGGTAGACCAGTCGCCTGCTCTTTCATTCAGGGGATATGGTTTCAACGAACACTTCCCTGGCATGCGGATCCTGTTACGAGCTGAATTCATATGGTGAAACCCTGACCCCCAGGTACCTAGGAGTGTGACTGTGTCGGAGGTAGGGTCTAAAGGTTATTAAGGTTAAACGAGGCCATGAGGGTGAGCTTTAAGCCAACGTGACCCGTGTTTTCCTAACAGGGAACTGGGACACAGACACACACACGTCTGAGAGAAGACCATGTTGGGACACAGGGAGAAGGCGGCCTCAGGCCCGCAGAGGACAGCGGCCTCAGGAGGGGCCCACCCTGCAGGTACCTGGACCTCTACCTTAGCCTCCAGACTGTGAGACAGTAAAGGTCTGAAGTGCAGTCCCCCAGTCTGGGTGCTGTGTCACAGCCACCCCATCTGACCCAGCAGCTCTGGAGGGGCCAGCTAAGGGACAGTGTACCCAGAAGGCTCTGTCCCCGGCCACCAGGTTCCTACACCCTCTTGAAACTGAGAAGGTGCCTCATCTCTAAACAGCATGGCCTCACTGTGACTCGGAGGGTGGGAATCGGTGGAGGAAGGTGGTGATCAGACCAGAGAAGACAGCGGTACCCACAGCCTGTGGCTGGCAGTGGACTGAGGACACGGATGCCTGCTGCCACGTGCGGGAGGGCACCATGTGTGCCTGAGAAACTCAAAGCTGTGGAAGCGTCCAGAACAAGCAGGGAAACACATTTTCAACCTGAGCCTGGAGGGCATCGGGCAGGGCAGGGGTCTGGGAGACAGAGGCAGATTTGGATCCAGGCGGCAATGCCTACCTGGGGGTCTGGGCAAATGCATGAGGCCCCTGAGCCCCCACTCCCCTTTACCACACAGGGCCCAGTCAGGAGGAAAATGCTGTGAAGGGCCTGCTGCCCTCACCACGGACCTGGGCCATGCTGCCACTGGCCCCTCACACACGCTGCCCCCAGAGCCCCTCTCACCGCATGCTGTTTTCCACGCGAGGCTCTGAGCAGGGAGGTGATCGCAGCGGCCCCTCCCTGGCTTCCCGGCTGCCTGAGGAAGCCAACGTTCTACAAAGCCTCACACGTCTGCCTTCCCCCCACGCCCTCTGTCCTGTTGAACCCCGGGCACTTTATCTGTAACTCAACATGCTGCCCACCATTCGTGGTTTCTGCTAGTGGGTGGCAATGCCACCATGGTCCAGTGAGGTGCCCTGGGCCTGTGCTCAGGCCTGCTCACACAGAGGCCTGTCAGATCCTCCCAGCACGTGGGGTCCTCACTCGCCACCACGTCCAGTCAGTGGACCCAGAGCTCACCGGAGCGGTTCCCGCACATGGCTCACTGGACACAGTGGCGCTGACACGCTGCATGGTCACCGCAGCAATGACCCGCTGAAAGGCCGCCACAGTGGAGCCGCTCGCTGCGTGCTCCCTCCCCAAGTGGCAATCACCCGACACCGTCCAAAATTTCAGCATTGCTTCGACCATTTGGCACACACAGAAAGGGAACAGAACCATTTCTCTGTCCCCTCAGAATAATGGCACTTTGCATTTGTATAGCACATTGCACTTATTCAGTGCATTTTCTTGTCTATTGCTGGGTCTTATCCTAATGAAACAAAACTCCATGTGCTGCGTAATTGTCTGTGTCACAGAGATGGCTTGGGGACCAGAGCCAATGAAATGCTGAGCTGGAGGGGGACCAAAGCCCCAAACTGCTTCAAGAATAATAAGGCCTGGGTAAGCTGCAAGGGGAGCCTACGGGGCCGGGGGTGGGAAAGTCAGAGACCGGCTTCTCCATGGGAGAAGGTGCATTTGCAGCTGCCATTCAGTCTGGCCAGCTGGGAGCCTGTGGAATTCTCGCCCTCCCTGGGCTCTCTGCTGCCCCTGCCCAGGACCAGCTGCCACCTGGTTTTAGCTCTGGGGAGGGGCAGTAAGCGCTGGAGAGAATGAGAGGCAAAACTGGGCAACGCTGCTGAGAACCAGAGGCTGTGGGATTTGGTCATCTGGCCCATTTTGTGGCCTAGAAACACAACTCATAAGTGGTTCCTGCCTCCTCAGCAATTTGGAAGGGGCCAAGGAGGAGGACCTTGAAGGGCAAGCATTTAGAAGGTTGAAAACTGGCGTTTTCGCCTCTCATCGCGTCTGGGAAAAGGGGACATCGGGAAGCAGAGTCTGCACCAGGGAAAGCAGGCTATCCACGGATTGCTGGGGATGAGTCATGGCTGGCCAGCCACTGCCCTGGAAGCTGGGGACCAACTCCTTCTGTTCACTCAGGCGCCTGCTGGCAAATTACTGCTTTTACTCCAGGACCATCTAGAAAATTATGCTTCCCTCAATCATACCGTGGGGACAGAGAAGTGACCATGCCTCCCCGCCTGCGCCACCGAAGCCCGGCTCACTGCACGTCAGTGTCACCTGGGGAGCTGCTAAGACCAACACCCAGGCTGGACTCAGACCAACTGGACCAGAACCCAGGGGCGGAGCCAGCGGCTGCATTTGCTAACCTCCCAGGGGATGCTAGAAACCAAGGCTCTAACCCCCTCGGGCCCTGAGGCTCTGCAGGCAGCCAGGAGCAGGAGTGTGCCCTGGCCACCACAAAAAGATCACCCCCTCCCCAAGCCCACCCATGACCTGTCGGGGATTTTTAAAACACCCCATAAATAGGGTCCCTCTAACTAGCATGAGGGGCTAACACCCAGGCTACATTCTACTCACTCCTTTATCCCCCCTCCCATCCAGTGAGCAAAGATGGCCCCTGACCAGCCTGACCAGCCTCAACCATCTCAATTTTGATTGGCTACCCCTAGCACCTCAGTTAAATAACTGCCCCTACCTGGCAGGTATGACAGTTTACCAGCTGTACCTGTCAGGAATGTGCCCTGATTGGCTGCCCCCGGTACACACCCCTCCCAGTAGCCTATATAAGCAAGATCCTGGACCCCACCTGGACCCTCTTGTTTTCACCTGCTACTAGACCCCAACACCTTGATCCAGTACTCCCCAATCTTATGGAAGACCACCTAGCAAGCTGATGAGTCAAGACCAGGGGCCCCAAGTGCCGAAGGCTACAAGCAAGCCACAAAGAGCCTCCTGATTGCTTCCCAAGGATGGGAGGAGAGGGAGAGAAGGCGAGCTGCGAGAGTCAAGACCACCGGACCTCCAGCCCAGCAGAACACCGGCTGCTTGTAGCTGTGCCTTTAAGGCTGAGCTGTACCACCAGTGAGCACCACAGAATGCTGCAGGCTTAGAGCTAGCACTTGAGCACTTGATGGGGGCTGCTTGCTGGTTGCCCCCCACTTGGGGAGCAACCCAATAAACTTCCCTCTCCTGTTTCCCACAGAAGGTCTCCCGAAGTCCTTCTTTGGCACCTCCAGCCACTACACCAACCCGGTCCAGTGGGTCCCCAATACCCACTTGTTGTCAGGGCAAGGCTCTGACCTCTGCTGGGCCTGAGTCAAACCCCGATGATGACCCACAGGACACGGAGGACCCACGCAGCACGAGCACAGGAAGCAGCTGCGGTGAGATGGTCTGGTGCCTTATTTTGGTGGCAACAGGGAGAAACGGGGCAGGCAGCTGCCTAGGTTCCAGGAAAGCCTGTGCCCAAACATCTGTCAGGGGCAGCCTGTGAAGCCCTCCATGCGGCCTGCAGTAGTCCTGTGGCATCAGAGGGGTGAGGACTGACACCCTCGAGCCCCCTCTAGCACCTGGTTCAGTAACATCATGACAGCCCCACGGTCTGTACAGCGCACAAATGGTCCACCTTCCCCTCTGATGGACCAGGGTTTGCCAAAGAGAGCGTCTGGAAATGGATTATGCCTGAGACAGGACTCTGCCCGAGTTCCAAATTCCATTCCAGGATATTTCACTTTTCTTCAAACATTCCCTTCAGCGGTGAACTGCCCTTCCATGAAGCGGAATGGGATCAGAAAGGACCCCTAAAGGAATCACTTGGCCCCATCAGTGTGAACAAAGCATCTGACAGGGTCCCCAAGGTGCCCCGGGGCTCTCAGGACTGGCATCCCCTTTAAAAGAGCCGAGCCCTGTACCTTCGTGGTGGTCCTTAGGGAGTGCTTCAAGGGCAGCCAGCGAGATCCCCCATAAGGTGGGGATCTAAAATGTGGCTCCGGAGACCTGCCTGCCGATCCCAGCTCTTCCACTTGTGAAATGTGAGGCCCCGGGGTACCTAGTTGCCCTCCCTAAGCCTCCACTGCCTTATCTGTGCCCTGAGCCCATGAACAGCAGCTACTTCCCAGGGTTGCCCTGGGGATCAGCTGAATTAGTAACTGTAAAGACACAGAGTGGCCGTTCAAGGAAAGTGCACGGCCTCCACTCCTGTCCTGGCTCAGAAATCCCCAGGCAACGGAGGACCCTGGCCTGAAAATCGTCTCTGTGCTGCGGATGGCCTCTCTGAGGCACTCCACGCAACTTCCTCTGGGTTCATATGTCCCTTGCCACCATGTTATGCATTGCAATTAAAATATTCCATCTTCCCCAGAGCCTGCAGGAAGACAGAACCAATCGCTACAAAGCCCTGAAGTGAAATCAGCCCCCTGGGGTGGGATGGCCGTGCCTACCACTGGAGAGAACGTGGCATCTCACCATCTTCTGTTGCTATTAGGTGCCGTCTAATCAGATCTGAAGCATAGCGACCCTGTGTACAACAAAAGGAAACGCTCCCCGACTCTGTGCCATGCCTGGCACTATGCCAGTGCTTCTCTGCTATTCATCGGGTTTTCCATAGCTGACTGTTTTGGGAATGGGCTGCCCAGTCCTTCTTCTAAGCCTACAGCACCCAGTATTCCCAGGTAGTCTCCCATCTAAGGACTAAGGAGGCCCAACCCTGCTTAGCTTCTGAGATCAGATGGGATGACACCGGGGTGGTCTCGCTGTAGACTCCAGCAAGTTAGTGCATGGCAAATGCTGAGCACCAGACACACGTGGCTCCTTCTCAGGGTTCCGGTACATAAACACGGTTAGTATCCTCTTTCCTCAAAGACATTGGGGCAGAGCTTGAAGCCATCAATTTATAAATTTATAGAATCAGCCAGTGGGCTGAACACTAGCACAGAATAGTGCCACTTTAAAAAGAAAGAGGGGGAACACAAGCCACCTATCCACAGAGCTGCTTCTGTCCACAACAACTGCACTGGGACCGACAGGCCTCTGGGGAAGTGTTGGGCAGGAACTGGACAATCCCAGAAGGGCTGAACAGGAGGGCAGCCCCACCTCGGGCGGCTCAGTCTGCCTTGAAGACATCTCAGCCGTGAGCCCCTCTGACGTGGGCCCTCCAGACGGCCAAGCCCAAGCTCCAACAACCACCGCTTGGGAAGCAAGTTGCTCTTTGTTCTCACGACCCCTTGGCCCCTGAGCTCCATCCCCAGAACCACGTCCTCAACTTACAGAGGCAACAGGACACTCCTCACCAGCCTGTTCCGGGCAAGACCTTCCAGAATGCGTCCGCCCTGAACTTGTACTTCACAGTGGCCCACGGAGCCCCCACACACCCCATGGGAAGAGCCCCATGAGACGCAAGAGGCGCTTGTCACAAAAAATGCATCAGAAGCGCAAGTCCACAGCAGCACCCCGCAGTGCAATTACCCAGAGAACATACTTCCTGATCATTAAAGGACTAAAAATGGACCCACTTTGAAGGTCCCTTCCTTTCTCCCAAGAAAGCTGAGGAGGTGGTTTAGCAACAATCAGCTGCGAAATGTATCACACCCTGGGCACTGGGAGGCCAGTTCCAAGAACGTTCCCAGTGTGTGGAGACGCCGACTAACCCACAGACCACCCGCTGTCCCGAACGCACGCTCACAGGGCACGAGTCTGAACTCAGAGCCTATTCAAAAGGAGAGGCCACAGGGCGGGGCCAGGCGGCCCCCACCTTTGTGCTGTCGTTGCTGAACTGCGAATAGAGGATGCCACCAGCCAAGGACTGTCTCAGCCCAGCTCACCAAGGGCGCACGTGGGGAGGTGACAGAGGCCTTGAGCAGAGGTGAAGCGTCAGGATGGTAGCGATGGCATCTGGTGTGTGTTGAGGGTGTATGCCCTGTGTGTGCATGTGTGCGTGCGTGTGTGCGTGCGTGTGTGTGCGTGTGTGTGCGTGTGTGTGCGTGTGTGCGTGTGCGTGTGTGTGCATGCATGCGTGTGCATGCGTGCGTGCATGTGTGTGCATGTGTGTGCGTGTGTGCGCGCGTGCGTGCGTGTGTGTGTGTGTGTATGATCTCGTTTACTCCTCAGAACCACCCGTGAGGGGTGCTGCAACTGTCACCCCCCCACCCAGGGTCTCCCTGAGGTGCACATCGTGGGTCACAGATAACAAGGACACAGACAGGGTTTGGAAGCAGCAGAAGTTTGCATAGCTCACCACTACCTTTCCGTCCTAAAGGCCCCTAAACAGGCTGAGAGTAGATACTAGGAAGGTTAAATACAGAGCCCCATGTGGCTGTCAGCTTGTCATGTGCTGTGGTTCTGAAAGCTGTGCCACTGGGATCTCAGACACCAGCAGGGCCACCCATGATGGTCAGGTTTCAGCTGAGCTTCCACTCTAACACAGACCAGGGAGAAGGACCCAGCAGCCCACTCCTGAAACAATCAGCCACTGAAAATCCTATGACTAGCAGAGAAGCACTGTCACATATAGTGCCCAAAAATGAGTCCCCCAGGCTGAAAGGCATTCAAGAGATGAACAGTGAAGAGTTGCCTCTTCAAAGTAGAGTCAACCTTAATGACAGCAACGGATGAAAGCCCCTGGGACCTCCACTGGCTGATGTGGCACAAGTTGAAATAAGGAAAAACACAATGGCTGCAACAATGAGCTCAAACATAGGATCAGGCATGGTGCATTGTCGGGGAGTGTTTCACTCTGTTGTACACAAGGTCGCTATGGGTTTGATCTGACTCGACAGTGCCCAGGTATAGACCACAGCAAGGGCTGAGGGCTTGAGCACAAAGGGAAGGAAAGGGACGTGGGCCATGGGCTGGAGATCTTCTGAGTCAAAAAGGAAGCTACATGTGGACTCAGGTTTGATTGTAAATACAGACCATGTGCAAGGGGTGGAGTCGTAAGGTTTGCATACTGTGCACCATCCTGGGCACCACGGAAAGGAAGCGGTCAAAGGTCGCTGACCATTGCAGTGTCCCCAACAGGAATGGCTGGGGTCAGCACGCACTCACCCTCAGTTAATAAATACCCAGTGTGCACCGTCAACAGGCTACACTCCATGTCACTCAACGTGACACAAGCTGAGGGGTCGCTGACCTCCGGGGCTGCCACCCCATGGAGGAAGCAGCCTCTGGCCCCCTCCTTTGTGGGGACACAGAGCACCACGTCACCAAGTGAGGCCAAAGAGCACACATGTCAGAAACCCAGAGCGTCAGAGACTGGAAACCACATTCGGAGAGGAGCGGCACTGACGTAAATGACATGCTAATGACCAGGTTGACACCGGGGTCCCAGGCAGACAGGGGAAGAACTGATGGCTGTGGTAGGGGACACAGACACGCTTATGGAGAGAGACGCAGGGTACGAGGGAGGTCAGGGAACCCGCTGCAGGCACTGAGCCGTGTCTGCCTCATCAGCCAGGGGTGCCACCTGCCCCATGGGTACCTGGGAACCACAGGGATGCAGAAAGAAGGACTGGCACAGCTGGAAGGCCTGAGGTCTCGGTCAGGTGCCTGCCCTCTGATGTCTGCCTTGGATGGCTTCCTGGGGTCTCCCCTGCCCAGAAGCCACTGTGTTCACCACACAGAGCGGCAGAGGCGGTAGCAGGGGGTGCAGGGAGCAAAGGAAAAGGGCAAAAGCCGGGAAAAGACACTCGGAGCACAGTGTTACCTCTCGTAAAAGCCTGGCGTGCTGTTTATGGAAACATATGCAAACCATATGTGAATTTGCAAATGGAAATGCTAATTCCTGAAAAGCTCACTTTCATTTCTTGCCTGGACCTTGGAAAGGTCAGGCCAGGCAGCTGTCAGCAGCAGGAACGAAGCAGGGCAGCGTGAGCCACTGCCCACTGCCGGGCCAGCATTCACGGTCAGGCAGCAAAGGATAACCCACAAAGGATAACCCACGCTAAATCTCACGGGTATGGGTTATGACTGCACCAGAGTAGGGAGCAGCCCGTTCAGATGGCAGAAGGACGATGCAGAGTGGAAGGAACAAAGTTTTCATTCTGCCTCGGTCCCACCTATGCTGTGTGGGTGACATCTCAGACAAACCACAGGCTGCGGAAGCGAGGGCTGCGGTGGGTTATGGGCACCTACGATATTATCCAGGAAAGTGATTTACATATTCATGATCCAAGTTGTGTGTTATTTTCTTAATCACCCTTTATTCCTTGGGTCACCGGCATTTTCAGATGCACGTCTTATCTGAGCACACTTCCCTGCTGTGGTAGGCAAGGTGTGGAGTTCCAACATAGTAGGCTTCTTAAAAAAACACCAAAGGAGAGCCAGGTGCAATGGCGCATGCCTGTAATCCCAGCGACTCAGGAGGCAGAGGCAAGAGGATCTCAAGTTCAAGGCCAGAGGCAGCCGCGTAACTAAATGAGGCCCTGTCTCAAAATAAAAAATGGGCTGGAGTGCAACTCAGTGGTAGAGCATTTACAAAGTATGTGAGAGGTCCTGAGTTCAGTGCCCCAGTACTAAAAGAAAGAAAAAGGCTAAAAAAACAAGTAATCAAGTAGAGAAATAACTAGTTCGTGACAGAGTATTCTCTCCCACAGAAAGGTATCATTATTGAAATATGGAAGAAACTTCAAAACTGCAGGATTTTCCATTCTGTCATTGTTGGCATAGCACTTGGCTTTTCTTCAATTCACATAAGGTTGAAACAATTCCTGTGGGTTGGCAGG